>JARHVA010001069.1:2390000-2505000 GCA_037957365.1 Torreya grandis | reverse complement strand
GAAATGTTTATAGTCCACTAGAACATGGAATTTGGATAGTGATTTATGATGAAATATAAGTCACTAAACACTTAATAAAAAGTTAAAAATAATAGGTGGCAACCATTTTTGATTTCCAAGATTACCTTATGACACGATGAAAAATCATATGTGATTAACCTTGGGATGAACAAGTGACCTAGACTGTTTATGATTTCCAAGATCACCTTATGGTGCAAGGAAAGAGAATATAAAATTTTAGACACAAACAAAAGAGATATAGACACAAATAATTGATTCTTAAATTTATATTTAGATGATGATATGTCAAGTTTGTTTGATTTCAAGCTTCATTTAATGATCCTACACAAAAAGCGTTAGTAGTTTGATGGTCTAGGTCTTCATATTATCTTGTTTCCTAAAAGTTAGAAAACCTAAACATAAATATATCAAAACAAAAATTAAAAAACTCTAATAATTAGATAAAAAATGTTAGTAACAACACATACATTCTACTATAAAAAATATATATATATCAAGACAAAAACACCAATATTAAATATTAAAATGCCAAATATTAGAATGTAAATGATACTACTTAGGAAAAAATTCTAAAGATCATAATGAAAATGCTACTACTCAGAACAAAAATGCTAAATATCATAGTAAATACTAATGTCATAATAGAAACACCATAGGTTAAGAAAAAAATGCTAATGTAAAAAAAAATGCACAATAAACAAAAATGTTGATGCTTAGGATGGAAATGCCAAAGTGAAAATTAGAAATATCAAATCATGAAATACATGCATAGAAAATAAAAATTCCAAACTTCTTGATAGAAAATCTATTTTTGAGAGTGGAAACACTAATACATAGAATGAAAAGAATGATATGTACAAAATATGGAATTGAAGGCCTAAAATTGACAAATTCATCTCAGATTTGAATCCAATAAGACTCTAATTGACATCAACTATAAAAAACTCCGAAGCAAGTGATAGATTCAAAATACAAAGGGGTCATCCCAATAGATATGCTAAGAACATGTGAGCTAAGATCTAGATTAAATAAAAGAAACTAAGAACAAATGTAAAGCTACTACTCTAGATCAAAACAAAACCTCTAATTGAGAAGATAAAGGAGAGATAATAATAACTTCACTTACCAAGTGAATATATCCTTTTTTGGGTGTATTTACTTTTGCTTGTTGAAATATTATGGTTATTCAAGGATTTTATACAACTTTGGTAGCATGAAACTATGGAGGATGATTGATTGCCAGGAAAATTTGTATTTTTCTCAATGCCAAGATGATGTATATCTAACTCTCATGAAATTATTATATCATTCATCATAATTCATATGTGTAAAATTAAAGAGAAACATTGAGTTTGTATATTCTATATGGGGGAATGGATGATGGGGATTAATCCCTATTTATTTGACATTTTGATTTTAGATGGGTGAAATTTTATCAATTGTACAATTTGATTTCAATTTCATGAGGGGTTTAGAGATTTGGATTATTATATTTGTATTTGATGAGGAATTAGGACTTGATTTGATGAAGAATGGGTTTGATTTGATTTGAGCTTTAGTGATTTGATTTATCTATTCTTTTATTTACTATTTTCATTAATGTGTGCATGGATTGTATTGAGAAATAATTAACTATCTAATATCGATTAATTAGTTAATTAAGCATGGAGTGATGTTAGTGGTATTTAAATGGGGACATGGTGTGATTGATTAATTTGTTAGTGTAATTGATTGTGGTGATGTTAGTGTGGTCTTATATGCATTGATGGTAGAATTATAATGGTAGATTATTTAATGGTGTACTGGGTGAAATTAAAATAGTGACGACACTTGGTTGGTGGAATTAGGGTGTATATAATATATAAGATTGATTGGTTATGCCTTTTGGTCTAACTAATGCACTAAACACTTTCATTTAATTGATGATTGAAGAATGAAGTGTCGAAGGATAAGTGTCACAACATTTTCATTGGTATTTACTTATAAATATTAGTAAATGAAGCTTCATGAAGATAACATTAGTGTACTTATAATTTTAAATATCTCATGAAGGCTGGAATATGGATCTTGAGAAGGTGAGATATATCCTTAAATGACCATCACTAAGGTTTTCTTTTCAAGTGTGAATTTTCCATTGATTGGTGAGATTATATCATAAATAAATAAGAAAATTTAGTAGGATTTGTGCACTTATCACACAATAAATGATTTTTAATTGGAGGGAGTTTAGGTAGATTATACAAGTTTGCATGGATTATAAAAATTGAGTATGGATTCTAGAATTGGAAAAATACTTGATGAAAAACTTTTTCTCAATACCTATTTTCAACAAGGTATTTTAGATAGATAGTGATGTCATTGGCACAACCATTAGAGTTGTATTGATGTCTTAAGTATTCAACATAAGATCAATAATTTTAAGTTATTGAGCACACATTGATAAATTAGAGACACTATTTTTTGACAACATAATTTTTATTATGGAGAGACCACTAGGCCCTATAATTCATCATATGTCAAGGTATGATGAATTAGAGACATGAATTTCATAGATTTATAGAAAATTTACAAGTTTGTCTTGAAACATATGAGTATAAAATATAACTAAGTCATATATGCACTGAGTAGGATATGTGGTATATTAAGTGAGTTGTGTGTGGATGGCCATGGGATTTGATTCCATGGAAGATTAGTATGTAAAGGATAAACACTTAAAATAATCATGGAAGGAGTGTTTAGATCCCATGCACCTTGATAGAATTCCTTGGTTGGATTATTTTATGTATTAATGCTTATTATTCATTGCATCATAGTTATGCATACCCATGAGATCAATGTGTATACACCCAAATTTGGTTAAGCAAATATAAGTACTATGTATTTTTAATCTCTTAATTTTGAATCAAAGTCTTGTTCACATTTGCTTCCTTAGTATTTTATCTCTTTTATCACTCTTTTATGTTTATATCTCTCTTTTCTCTCAATGTTAGTTCTTAAAAGTCAATCTTTGATAGTCACAGGGGTCCCTGGCCATTCTTATGTGTCATTATTTTGTTTTCTTGATTTTAGATATGAACATTGTATTGGATAGGACTACACTGCTCTAGTGTCCTTCCCAATGTTGATTTCTAATTCATTTTTAAGAGCATTTTTTTGAGTCCCTTCTCTTTTGGATCTCTTCTTATGACCTTGTTAAATTTGTTTGAAGTACTTAGTAGAAGAAAAAAAAATCTCAAATTCAAAATTAGGAATATTATATTTAAATGGGTTTATAAGGCATTTTAAATATAACACTTATCTATTGGCATTAGTTAATAAAAGAATATCAATACACATCAAGCTCATTATCTACATATCTATAAAGCATTTACATACCACACCTAGATTACATGCTTGGACCAAGAGGAGGTCCTAAGAAAAAGACAATTATACATACACATCATGTTTGGTTAACTATGCACATTACCTAAAGGAGAACTACATCATCCTGAGGTCCCTATAATTGGGGATATGTAGGTATCACTCAGGATAACAAGGTTTATGAGGATACCACAACCATATCCCACCTTCTTTGATATTTCCCCTTTTGCTTTTGATGTTTATGTGTTTATTGTGTGTAGGAATCTATTAGGGTTTTTTAGTGTAAGGTAGAATACAATTTTAATCTCAAAAACACACATATGTGACAAAATATGCCACAACTATAAAAGATTTTATCTGACTTTGTAGGTTCTAGTTCAAATTGAAAACACTAGTGGACATGAGTATTATGAAGGACAAGTGTGCAACCCTCTAGTGTCAAATCCCACTCTAGCATCCAAATTTAAAATGACAAGCAAACAGTCAAATCTGACAATGGGCTAGTCATTCTATGAGTCAAACATAGTCAAATATAGATCCTGGGCTCTAGAAAAGATAATTTTCTCATCTTTTTACATGCTTTTATCTCAAACACTAATTGTTCAATATCATTATATATGCAAGTGAAATGTATGGTTGAATGTTTATCTAATTAATCATTTAATTCTAATCATATATTTATTTTATTAGGGTTAATTCCATTTAAACACATAATCAATCAAACATACTAGTGAACACATTTTATTTTTTGAATATTTATTAAAACCCTAGCTTACCACTAGGTTTTCCTTCTATTTTGTATGCTCAAATTAGGGTTTTAGTTTTCTATTTTTCTTGATTTATCTCTGACATAAGGCTGAATGATAGCATAAATTCATCTTAGTCTTTCATGTTAGATTATCTTTTTCCATTCATTTTTCTTTCTCTTATATTTATTATAGCTTTTGGAAAGTTTAAAATGAATGCTAAGGAAACTCTTGCTCCTCATCCATTTGATCAAATCATAATAATTCCTCATAATTATAATAAATAATGGATAAATTACCATTGTTTTTCATTATGAACATGATTTATAAAGAATAATAATAATAATAATAATAATAATAATAATTATTATTATTATTATTATTATTATTATTATTATTATTATTATTATTATTATTATTATTATTATTATTATGGTTTTGATGAATATTATGAATGTGATGATCAAAATGATATTGAAGGTAATGTATGTGCATGTTCTTCTCTTACTCACTCTTTAGCTTCTCTCCCCATATATGAAAATTAACTTTACAATATAAGTCCAAATGAAACCCTTATTGGTGATGCCTTGTTTTATAGCACTCCTAGCTTTTCAAAAAAAAAATCTATGTCTCTTTTTAAAATTGCACAGTATAAGGAAAATACATTAAAATTTCTATTGAATAATGGTGCATCTCAAAAAGTACATCCTTGTTACAATAATGTTCCTTTCTCATATGCTAATTTTGTTTCTAAAGTAGAACATGAAAATGTGTCTTCTATACCCTTCTCATGTGAATTCAAAAAATAAAGTGAGCATAACATTATTCCTTCACAAAATAATGTTGTAAAAAAAGTAGAAGATGTTGCTCTTCCTCCTTTCTTCACCTTCTTATCTCAAAATAAAGTTAACATTTCAAATGAAAATAATGTAACTAAATATTGCATTTCTATCTCATCTGATGATATGTCAAATAAGAGTGAAAATGTAATTTCTACTCCTTCCTATTATATTCCAATTACTCATAATGAAATCAAATATTACATTTCTCATACATATGATGACATTTTTCATGATAATGAAAATTTAAAAATCATCTCATATATCATCACATGAGATAAGAATGTAATATTTAGTTAAATCTCCTTCCTATTTTACTCTAATTATTGATAATGGAATCAAATATTGAATTTATCATACGTATGATGACATTTTGCATGATAGTGAAAATTTAAAATCATCTCATATACCATCCTCTAATTATCATGAAAGTGTGCTTACTTCAAATTTTGATTCTATAAGTGAAGAAGATTATGATGGTGATGAAAATTACAATGATGATATTTATTATACATATACTGAAGAGGAAAATATTTCTACTACAACTAGTATTTTTTATTCTTTACCCACTTCTCATGCTAGTGAAATGTTCATGTTAAATGGTAAATTAAATGATGATGTGCTTGGTGATAATATAATTATAGCATATTTTGATGTTCCTAGTTTTATTTTAAAATGAAAATTAGGTGCACATTCTAATGATAAACATAGTAGTGATATTCATTTTATTCTAATAGAATGTAATATGCCTTTACAAACTAATAATGCATTAAATATTAATGAATCTCCCAATCCCACCCTTACTAATGTATAATTTATCCTCATACTAGCTTTTAATAGAGTGATAACTACTTTTCCTATAACTAGGTCCATGATATCACTTATCTAAAGGGTAAGATGACCCAACCCATCATGCTTAATGAATTTAAGTGAAATAGTGTACCAATGGCTAAGGTTAATAACAAAATTCAACCCTTAAATTATCCACTTAATGATTTAAATGTACCTTCACAAGAATTTTTTTCTTTGATGCATGTTGTGGGTGTCTTATAACATAAGTTACATCAACTTACTTTGGAAAGTATGGCCCATTACTCTTGGGTTGATTCAAATGATATTCATGGAAACCCTATCCAGCATACGATCTTCAATGGACTATTAACAAATAAGTTTTATATATTTATATATCCTAAGTTTAATGGAAATGGATATCTTTAATTTAATATCAAACCTTATCATAAATCTATGGATGGGTTTAATGGTAATTTGATGCTAATAGAATTATTTCCTAGTAGCCCAGAGGATGGCACATTACTTTGGTTTCATAATTCATTCCCTAGTGTTGCATTACACACATATGCTAAATTATAAGAGGTATTCATTATGTAATTAACTCAAAACAAGGGAAAAAGAGTCACATATCAAAGGGTGCCTTCATTAAATCAAGACTAATTAGTGATTACATACTACAATTCAAGTCATGTATGCAATAGTTAATATATACACCAACAAATATGGAGATAAATTATATATTATATATATAGTACCCATACTCCCTATTAAGTAAAAGTTTATATATCAAACAACTAATTCATTTCATCATATTTGAAATATAACTATTGCATTAGAAAAGAAATTGGGACTAATCAAGGTCATTACATAGACAGATTTTGATCTAGATCTATGGCCATAAAATTCTTCCAATTTGGTTAAAGTACCTACTACATCTCTTCAAAAGGAAAAATTAGAACATAAATCATAAGTAAAATTAATCAACAAAGGTAAAGAATCAGTTTATAGGCCAACTCCTATAGTGACCAGATCATATTATACCAAGAAAGAGACTATACAATTTGATTCATCCATAAATAGGCCTCATGATGTCTTATTGACACTATTAGATAAGAGGATGATTTCACTTCCTCATAATAATTATCATCCACTGTAACATCTATAAAAATCCAATAATCAACCATATTTCAACTATAATATCATCAATGGTCATTGGGATAATGATTATTATGCACTTAGAGATTAATTCAAGCACTATTTTGATGAGGAATTATTGCATTTTCAAAGGGGACATATAGGTATCCTTCTCCTCATTATCATATATCCCATTCTTCCATGACCAATTTATCTTAGGATGTTCATACTAAGGAACCAATGGTTACTCATCATGTGATTAGTGAGGTGTTTAGAGCACCTATTTATGTGAAATATACTACACCACAAAGTTAATAGAGATGGAATCTAGTACAAAGATTAAAACCAATTCATGTTAATGTTATAAAACAAGAAAAGTCAACTCATCCAAGATTCATAGTGATAAATCCAATCAAGATTTTTTCAATCGATTATGCATATATTCCTATATATATATATATCCCCAAAATAGTGTTACCACTACTGTACAATCATCCAGTTACATAGTATGAATAGTTTGGTTCACAATTTATTATTATTTTAGGGTGGATCGATGATTATTTAGGGTTTATTTAGTTCATAAATAATTCATATATAATCCATTTTAGAATCATATTAAAAACATCATAACATAATCAATCAACAACAATTAATCACATATCTCATCAAATATATACAATGTTATAATCAAATACAATCATCAAAATATAAGTATGTAAAAAATATCTCATATCCATATATATATAAAAGTTTATATCAATGTTACAAAAACTAAAAACTCTATAATAGTAGTATTATCCACAAAACCTCCCTCCTCACTCTCCTCTATGTCACTAGCCACATGGGACGTAGAAATTTCAGCCACAGAATCACCACGAATATTGGAACATGACCTATGTCTCCTATCTTAATCTTCATTTATTACTAATCATGTATTTAGATCATCATATTTTCATTTTAATCACATGTACTCATTTAGTATCCTAGGACCTAGTATTCCCATAGGATTAGGTGGGGGAATCTCTCACTTACATAGTGTAGCTTTTAGATCATCTCTCTCTATGGTCACTCACACATAAGTTGCATTAGCAATGGTCGATCAATCAAATAAGGGTATGCACACTAGGAACCACTATATCTCCCTCAATAAATTTTCCATCTAAGACATCATCAGGCACATGCCATGTCAACTCACATAGTGTTGACTCAATCATCACCATCCATTACTCCTTATCACCTACATCAACACAAAACCAGAAAAACACTAGTCACTACTTGAAAAATATCATTCAATCAATAAAAAGAATAAAAATGTCAAAGACAAAATAATATGATCCATACCTCTAATTACCTAAGTGTTTCAAGATCTAAATAATCATCATATACTACTCCTCCACTTTGGAATAGTGGAGCCCTTTTGTGGTACCTCTACCATGGTATGTACACATTTATACACCCCACATTATCCACATATAAGAGATATATCTTTGAATCCCTCTAATCCACTAAAATTAGTGATATATCCACTTTTAATTGCTTCCCACTATTTTCAAGTCTTACTGGATCCCACACAATCCTCACCCATATCCATGGAGCTAGGAGCACATCCTAAAACAACAAAAATTGTCTCCTCATTTGCTCATAATAAAAAATGGTCATAAATTTTCATCCACCAATAATGTAGCTATAAAATAATATGAATATAATGAAACTATACAACACTCTCTAGCCATCCATCTAATCCTTTATATGGTCTCTAGATAATATAATTCATTGTCACCTAATCTAGTATTTTTTAGCACTATATGGTACTACAATATTATATTTTTACAGTATTGTTCGACCTTTCCATAAACACATATGGATGTACCCACTCAAGACATGGAATCCAAACCATTAATTTAATTTCAATGTTCTCATATGACCAACAATGCAACAATGTCACTAAAACAATGCCACCACCCAATGACTCTTGAGTGAACCTACATAGATCATGATGCATATGAGCATTCATAGTCCTACCCCATATGTATAAACTACCATGATCATTCATATATTATGAAATACTATGAATTGGATACAATATAGACAAAAGACTCATGTATAAAATTAGAAATTATGCTATCAACACAAGTAAGAACTTCTACAGTCATAGTTCACATCTGATTTAATAATCACCAATAATAGTACATCTAAGTCACTCCCTATATGGTGCACAAAATCCATGCTATGATTAAAATATATACATGCATGGTCCATATCCCTATGCCCCATAACATACTAAACCACTAATCTCCTACCAATCATTGTTAAATGTATTATCCTCCACACATCATCTAAGTTCATGGTCATCTCACTAGTAGGAAACTAGATTGTGCAAGTATCAACATTACACTGCTTAGCTAATGCATTTATCATATGATCATCTTGTATCATGATATTTAACCAACACACATATCCCAATCCTAATATTTTAGTAATCTACCTTTCCTCATTTGACAAGGGCAGTCCATGGATAGTCTCCATCATCCAACCTCCCCTAAACTATCTACTATGTATGTCTAATTGTATAACATGAAAAATAGGAAACTAAAAACAATACTAAAAAAAAATTATATATAAATAAACATGGTACAGAATCATAACATATCCCTTACTACTATTTTGAGGACTACAATAACTATTTTATGACTATAGTACTGGATAAGATAACTACATCCTGGACACTAGTGCTACAATAAGGACATGAGTGATCTAGGGTGATAAATCAATCTACATGTCACAAATTTATCAAAAACTAAGATATATATATATATATATATATATATATATATAGTTTTCAAAAAAATCAATCAAACTAGTTTTTAGTTACCAATTTTACCTCCTCGATAGCTGGGACAAGTGCCTATATTTCCTTGTACCACATGCAAGTGATCACTCTCTTTTGTGGCATATTTCACACACTAAGATCTCAATTTTTCAATTCTCCAAATATCAAAAATGAATTAAAAAATTCAAAGAAACCCATATGGACACTCTTTATCTATGCCATACTACTAAGGTATTAGCCATACATTATTTAACTAGGTGTATCTAAAAATTAAATCCATGATATCTTATAACCCATAGCTCTAATCTTCAAACCATTTATTATTTATGGAATCAAATCTTGACAGATTTCATATTGTAAAAGTCTTACTCTTATAACTAGTCATTTTCCATCATGGAAACATGTCCTCTATGTTTCTCTTCAATTCTTTTATTAGTAAAGAGCCCATCGTGGAATCAATCCATAATCAATATCTTACCAAGTAATCATTCAATAATCTATTATCATATCTACTTCATTGCTAATGACCATGATATTTGTAATTAGTTTTTTCTCAACCTTATTACAACATTTAAACAAAAGGGGGCATACATATTCACTATTCATTATTCATTATTCATAACTATCCTAGACTTACACAATATTCAATAGATTTACACAATTACTCATATTTGCATAGTTACTTAGATTTGGATTAGATTATTATATATACACATGAGAGTGGTTTTAAGTTTTTCAAAAATATCACAACTTACTATTATATTCAATAAATTTACACAGTTATGCATATTTGCATAGTTACTCATATTTGGATCAAATTCTCAGATATACACATGATAGTGGTTTCAATTTTGTCATAATTATCGAAAACTACTATAATATTTAGTAGAGTTAAACATGTGATCAATAGAAATAGGTAATGTACATGGTACATGCTCACATAGTTATGAATTTTTGCTTAGTTTTCACATAGATTATGGTAATGGAGGTATGCACACAGTACAACTATGCATACACATAATTTTATTACTCCATTTATTTGACTTAGTTTATCTAGATAGATGATTGGGAGAATGTTTAATTGCACATGCCTCTTATCTCCTAGTTTTTTACACCAAATTATACAAAAATAATGGAAAACCATGTCATTCTCTATGTTGCTTACTACTTAAAATCTAGATATTTTACTCATATTACATGGCTCAATTACTTAGTTATCAATATAGGGTCATGTGGTATGGCACATTGCTCCTCATCTATCATTTTTACACTAGATTCTATAAATGTAATGACAAAAATCTGCCACTATGTTAGACTTGGTCTAGAATAATACTTACATAATTTGTGTACCAATTTTGTACTATTTTTGCACTAGAATGAATCTTATAGCTATCTACATTGGTTGATTGATTTTTTTGTACCAGTACCTAATTTATTTGAGTTGTGTGTGATTGAAGTTAAAAAAATTTTTGGATTATAAGCACATATTTACCTAGATATCAGAATGGGGACAAGCATGGATTTTTCCTTTGATCATAATTACTTACACAGATTTAGTGCATGGGCATCTAAATTATATATCCATATTTGAAGGCATCACTCAAACTCTTATACAAATCTTTAGCAAAGAAAGAGAACAAGACTAGAGATCATCTTCTCTCTTTTTGGTTTGATCACATCAAATGTATGGCACCTCCAATTGTAAGCAAGCACATGCAACATAGGTAAGTATAGGTACACACTTTCTCTTTTATTGTAGTACTTTCACTTTTTTTATTACTAGATTAAAAGAGGGGAGTATATACACCCAAATTTGGTCAAGTAAACTCAAGTACTATGTCTTTTGTATCTCCTATATTTTGAAGCTCTTATTTCATGCATGTTGCCTTAGTCTTTCATGTCCTTTATCACTCTTTTATGCCTATATCTCTCTTTTCTCTTAGTCTTAGTTATTACAAGTTGGTCCTTGATAGATTCATAAGGGTCCCTATCCATTATTATGTTTTCTTAGTTTTTGAAAAGAGTGTTGAATTGGACAGGAGCACACCACTCTAGTATCCTTTCCAGCATTGTTATCCAACACATGTTTTGGAGTGTTTTTTGGGTTCCTTCTCTTTTGGCTATCTTATTATGACCATTTTAACTTTGTTTGAATTGGTCAATGATAAAATAATTTTTACAAATTTAAAATTAGGAGTCATATATTTGAATGGGTTTCTAAGGCATTTTACATCTACCACTTATATTTTGGCACTAGATAATAAAAGAATATTAATACACAACAAGCTCAATCTATAAATATTTTTGAAGTACTTAGAGACCACACCTAGATTGAAATCTTGGAAAAAGAGAAGGGCCTAGGTGAAAGATAATTTTAGATATGCTTCATTCTTGGTTGATTATACACATTCCCTAAGGGAGAACTACATCGGTCTGAGGTCCTTATCATTAGGGATATGTAGTCAGCACTTTGGACAACATGGGTTTTGAGGATAGTCTGACAATATCCCACCTTCCCCTATTTTTCCCCTTTTACATTTGATATTTGTGTGTTTCTTAGGTGTAGGACTTTGTTATGGGTTTTGAGATAAAAAGGAAAAATTCAAGTTTAATCTCATGAACACAGTTTTGTGATAGAAGATCCCACAACTATGAAAGGTTTCCTCCTACTTTTATGTTCTAGTTCAGTGGAAAACACCAATGGATAGGAGCATTATGAAGAATAGGAGTGAACTTCTCTAATGTCTAATCCTACTCTAGTTTAAAATTTTAAAATGACAAGTAAATATTCAAATTTGATAGTGGGGAAATCATCCTATATGTCAAACACAATCAAATACAACTACTAGGCTCTAGAAAAGATAAGTTTCTCATCCTTTTGCATTATTTTTTCTCAAACCCTTATTGTTCAATATAATTATATATGCATGTTAAATGTATGGTTAAATGTTGATTTAATTAGTCATTTCATTCTACTCATTTGTTTATTTGATTAGAAATAATTCCATTTAATCATAAAATCAATAAAACACAATGCACAAAAATTGATCCAAGAGAAGCACTGTCTCAGATTGGTTGGTCATTTTGGTATTGATAAAATAATGGCATAGCTAAGTAAGTGTTATTTTTATCCATGCATAACTATGGATGTCAAAAACATGTAAATGGGTGTAGGATTTTATAACTTAAAAAAGGTAAAAGTTGGAATGCAATGTTATGTCACCTTTTCTAGTACTTGAGAAACTATGTAAACTCTTGAGCATTGATTTTCATCTAGGATTTCCTAAGACACAAAAGGGATATAATTCTATCTTTTTTGTGGTAGACAGATTTAATAAAATGTCTCATTTTATATCTTGTAAATAAACTAATGATTTTATGCAATTGGTTTTTTAGGTAAGTTATAATACTACATGGTTTTCCTCACAGTAATGTGTTTGATAGGGATACCACATTTGTGGGACACTTATATCACACATATTTGAAGAAAATAAAAATTCAATTGTAGTTTAGCTCAATGTATCATACTAAGATGGATGGTCAAATGCATATGGATAATATGAACCTTATAAAGAATATAATATGTTTGGTAGGAGAAAAACCTGGACTATGGAACTCAGTATTGTCAAAATCATAAATTTAATACAATAATTTAGTAAACTTAAGTAATAGAATGAATCCATTCTAGATTGTTTGGGTCTAAAGTCCAAGAGGTGTTGTATAATTTCATGATATCAAAGTGGAGAAAGAAAGTAGTGTATTGTATAATTTTTTTTTAAATACATGCAAGGTGTCCATAATAAAGTGCACAAATAGTTGGATAAGATCAATGCATAGTATAAATAATGCACAAATCTTAAAATGAGAGAACGTGAACTTTAGGTTGGTGACATGATCATAGTGCACTTGCATAAGGAAAGGTTTTTGAAAATGACATAAAACAAGTTTAAACATAATAAAATTAGACAATGTAAAGTGATGTGAAAATTTATAATCAATGCATATGAGATAGAGTTACCATAAGGGATAAACATCTCATGTATCTTCAATGTCTCAAAACTGTAACCTTACACTGAGGGATAACTTGAGGAGGTAAATGAAAATGGACATTTTGGGGAGGTAGACTTGTGAAAACAATTACCTAATAAAGTGTGATATTAGGTTGAATAGTGATATCCACTAGAATCAAGAAAGTGTGCACAATCTATTATAAAGAATACCTAATCAAGTGGAAGGGTTGTGAATTTTAATACGTGACATGATAGAGCACATCATAAATGCTAAGTATGGAAGATATATTTAAGACCCATTAGAGTGTACATGAACAAGAGGTCATGGTTCATTTTACATACTGTAGGTATTTTATCTAGGAGCATTTGAGTGAATGATAAATTTGCATCACCCAAAAAGAATTATAATAAGAATAAGTAGTTTTGTTCAACTTTTATTGCATGTAATCCTAAACTAGTTAGTTTTCATTGTGATTTAATCCATCCTTTGTGACATTTTGGTAGCCTTCGTATTATTTCATCATGGATTATTGACACATAGATAGATCTTTTTGAAATTTTAGATTAGACTCTAAGCTTTTCAAAAAATTATTATGATAAAAAATTGGATAAAACCTAGAAAAGTTTGCCTCAAAAATAGTAAAGGTTATCACATTTCTGGGTAACCCTTCTTCACAATCATCAAGTTGATTTTCAAGCTTCGTCTATTGAGATTATAGGTAATATTTTTGGTCAACCTATTTGTATTTTGATATATATTGGAGCTACTAAGTGTTTTATTTATCCATGTATGTTTTCTAAGTTGTTTAGGAAATCTGGTTCAATGGAAAATCCAGGGTTAGTGCAATCTAAGAATGATACAAAGGTCAAAGTCAATAGGTGTTTAGTGGAATCTGAGATTGAGTTGCCTGAGTTTAGTACTGTAATAGATCTTTATGTAGATTCACTAGAGTCATATGATATAATCCTAGGGATGAATTGTCTTGCTAAGAATAAATCAAAGGTAGATTGTTATATGAAGAAGGTAGAGTGTTAGGATGAATGTGGGAATTAGACTCAGATTCAGAATGAGAAAAGGGAGTTGAAACTTAGGTAGATTTTTTCAATACAACTTAAGAAGGCTTAGAGAAAAGGATATTAGACATTTATTATTAAAATAAATGATATGGAGGAAACAAAGGAGTCATCCATTAAGGATTACCCTTTCCCTTGAACTTTCAAGATGTGTTTCCAAAGGAATTTTCAGGACTATAACCCGAGTGGGAGTTTAATTTCTCAATCGACATAATACCTAGTTCAAAACCACAATCTAAGGCACCTTATATAATGACAACTATAGAGTTGGTTGAGTTGAAGGATCAACTATAGGAGTTGTTATCCAAAAGTGAAAATCAAGAACAAGTATTTATTGCCTCACATTATTGATCTCTTTAATCAAATATGTGTGGTAATAGTTTTTTCTAAGATATATATCCCAATGGGATATCATCAATTGAAAATTTGAGAAATAGATATTCCTAAACCAAAATTTAGAACTCGATATGGGAACAATAAATTTACAACATTATCTTTCGGATTAACAAATGATCAGACAATAATCACAAATCTCATGAATAGTGTGTTTAGGGTATATCTATATCACTTTGTTTCAGTTTTTATAGATGATATCCTCATTTATTCTAAGAATAAGGAAGAACATCTACACCATCTAGAGTTGGTGTTTCAACTATTGCAAAAGTACAAACTTTATGGTAAGTTATCCAAATGTGCATTTTTCTAGAGGAATGTGCAATTTTTATAACATATTATCTCCATAGGTGAAATTTTAGTTGATTTGGTGAAGAGAAGAGCCATAATAGAGTGGTCAACACCCAAAAATGTGCACAAGGTGAGAATTTTTATGGGACTAGGAGGGTATTACATGAATTTTGTTTCAAGTTTATCAAAAATTTCTAACTTGATTACCTCTCTTTAAAAAATAAATTATAGTTTTGTTTGGTTAAACAAGTGCAATAAGGATTTTTAAGAGTTAAAAAAGAGCTTACATCGACACTAATGCTAAGAGTTACTCTTCCTAATGGTCAATTCTCAATTCCCAAAATACCTATCCAAAAAACTTAGAGCTGCATGCCCACTTTCTATGATGATAGTCCATAAGGTCCCTTCGTGATCTATGATTTGAGAGATCTATGGTTTGAGAGATTATATAGTCTTCTTCCATATTTTTTCAGAGAATGGATTTTAAAAAAAAAATAGATATCAAATTTAAGTCTTTAAAAGGGTTTGAACTCGTATTAATTAATTGATAAATGTAAATCCACATCAAACTAATGTTTATTATATTAATTTAAAAAATATTGTTTATCATAACCCTTTTTACATAGAATTTTTGAAAATTTAAATTTATATAAAATTTACTATCAAAATTATCAATATAAATTAATATAACAATACAATTAATAAAAAATAGATCTAATATTAAATATATATTTAATTAGTATCTCAATTTTATAATTAAAAGTTAAGTTAGATAGTCAATTAGAATAATATTTTTTTATGACACTTATTAAAAAAACATAAAATACTAAATATATATGTACTACCATTTTTCATTGTTTTAATTATCCACCTAATTTTTTTATTTATTCCATTACTTTTTTATATTTGAATATTGCTATTATATTATGAATATTGAAAATATTGAAAACAAAATATATTAATTATAATCATCATAATTTTTGTTTTAAACAATGAAAAAGATGGATTATAATACAACTTCATACTTGTATTTGATCTTTACTTACTATCATAATTGTTACAATTAAAAATATTCCATTATTTTTTTTCTATTTAATTATTATTATTTTATTAAAAGTATTGAAAATGGAAAATAAAATATTAAAAAAAATCAATGAAAGAGATGGATTATAATGCAACTTCATACTTAACTTTATAGTTTCGAGAGTTCTCATAATTAAAAATATTATATTCCCTTTTTCCTATTTGATTCCTGCTGTTATAAATGCTTTATTACCTTTTTCCATTTGAACATTTAAATCTTCTTATCGTATTAAAAATATTGAAAACTGGAAACAAAATACTAAGTGTAACTATCACATTAAATATTAAGACAAAATTTTAATAAAAGAAATGGATTATAATATAATTTTATATTTTTAAGTGTTTGATGTTTATCATGTATTGCAATTTTATTTAATATATATAATAAAAAATGATTGAGCAAGATAAATTTATTTTTATAAATATATTATCGAAGTACAAGAACATATAATTCAATAATTTGTAGTATAATTTATGTAGAACAAAAATATTTATTTCTTTATCATACATGCATTATAATGCGAAAATTTATATAGGACTAAACCTTGCATTCACTATACTTCTTTTAACATATATTATAATTGAAATGTGTATTGACTAATTTATAATCAAACATAAGGTTTTGATTATAATTAAGGCAAATAGAGGTCCCTAAATACATCCCTATCTTTTCTAGTTCATGCTGTTCTTGTAGAGTTTTGGAGAAGACTAATTTCTAAGGGATCTATGTAGAATTGTGAAAAAAAAGAAATAATTTTGGAGCTTTAAAATTGATGAACATGATCATAAAATAATTCACACACATCTACAATTTTTCCTCAAATAACTCTAATCTTTCAAAACTAGTCATAAATTTATATGGAGATTCTATATTTGCTTTGTTTATGTTTGCCTTTTAACCTAAAATAATTTTGTGTTGTCTATTTATAATAAATGCCTCTTGATCTGACACAAGATTAGATATTCCTCTTGAAACCCCTTGATCATTTATTACTACATCAAGACGCGTTGATGTAAAACTATTTTCCCATTTTAACACCTCTTATAATTATATCTTGTTTTCATTGCATGGTAAGTTTGATTATTCTAAAGTTTTTTTTATTTTTTTCACAATCATTAACTTTAGATCTTGTGTGTTATATTCAAACCCTAAATTATTATTTTTACATAATAAATAAATCATAATGTATTTGCATGTTATATATTTTCATCATATGCCACCTAAACTAATTATATAAGAGATTCAAACTAGAAAATGTGCTAGAGTATATTGTAATCATATTGATTGTTTAAAAAAAAAACCTGTGATTAATCTTAAAATTTATTTAAAATATAAAATAGTTTCTTTAAAAAAATACTAAATTCATAACATCTTAAAATTAGAGTTCACGTTATATTTAAATAGAGTCATATTAAATTTTAAAATTTATAATATAATTAAATTAACATATATTTAATAATATATTTTTATTTTATTTAATAAATGGTAAAGAAAATCATAAGTTAAATTTTGTTATGTTCTGTCTATAACTATAAATTTAGTATTTAGTACAAATTCAACATTTGGTTTTGTGCATTTCATTTAATACAAATTCAACTTCGAAAAAAGATTTAACAAAAAGGCCAAAGGAACATTAACAAGAAATTTGAAGGGTTAGTGTTCCTTCAGAAAGGTCCACTTAGAAGATCTGAAGGGACATTTTAAAAGCCGAAAGGGCAATTTGAAAGAAGGAATTCCTTTAGACTTTTTGTCCAAAGGAAGTTTACAAAGAAAAGGACCTTTTCAAGTTGTCGAAGGGTATTTTCGAAGAAGAGGACCATTATATAAATCCGAAGGGATTTTCAAAAAGCCTGAAGGGCAGTTTCAAATAACCTGAGGGGTCACTAGCAACAATGTCAAAGGTTATGTGCCCTATGGAAAAAGGCAAGATAGAAAGAATGAATTCCTTGAGAATTTTTGTTCGAAGGAAGTTTAAGAAGGAAATTGGCATGGGCAAAAAGTCTAAAAGAATTCTTTCGAAAGATACCTGTGGAAAAGGTTGAAGGAGAGAGACAATTCCCGCAGACAATTTATCTATAGAAAAGTGAAAAGCCAAAAACCTAAAGACATAGAATTCCTTTGAAATTTTTGTCTAAAGGAAATACAAAATAACAAAGCCACGAGCAATAAGCTCGAAGACAAAAATTTCACATGAATAAACAATCAGAGGCATGAAGGATTAAGCTCAAGACAAATATATGTAAAAGAAAAGTCTGCTAAAAAACACAAATAGATAGAAGGAATATAATACATATAAAGATGAAGAACTAGAAAATACAAGAGATTCCAATAGTTAATGAATAGGTTAACACATTCTACAATGTGCAAAGTGGTCCAAACAGGATTAGACATGTCCAAGATGTAGAACCGTTTCAAACACAACACCTTCAATTCTAAAAATAGAGACTCATTTGCATGAAGGACTCAAGGAGCTTAATATTGGAAGCTTAACATTAATTTCATGCATGCACTCTTGTTAATCCAACCCTTTCAAATATTCCAGTAGTTCAAACAAAATTTTAAATTTGGATGTGGAGTTGACTGTTCTTATTTTTGGAGTTGATTGTTCTTAATTTATAGAGTTGACTGGTTATCAAGTGCCACATATACTCAATTATTTCATGCAAAGGAAAGCCTTTTAAACATTCCAACTCAGCTTCAAATCAATTCAAGCTTAAGTCAAGACATCCAAAGTTGGCATAGATTTTATGCATGAAAAAGAACAACCCAAGCTTGAGCCCACCATCCATTTTTCAATGCCAAAGAGTTTTCATGCAAGGAAAAAGACAAATTTAGAAGGTTGTGATAACACAAATTGGACTTGGGCTAAAGTGGGAGTTGTCCTCTTATTCTATTTTCAATGTCAACCTTTTGGTTGTATATTTTTTTATATAAGCTAGTTTTTTAGTCTTGAACTGTATCCTTCTTCTTGCAAGATCAAATTTTACCAAAGTCTGATTTTGTAACCTTTTTTCATATTAATAGAAGGATTATTTTTATTTTTTAGAATGTTGGTATAGTCTATTCATGTCAGTGATTTGCATAAGTGATAGAATTTATCTTCCTTGTCAAGTCTTGATCCTTATCTAAAAACATAGTTGATCATTTTATGCAGGTCATGTTCTATGTATGATGTCTTTTAGTTAAGTTTATAGTGGATATAAGTGGCTGATTAGTGCCTTAAATCAGGCCTATTCTTTCATTTACCTCAAGCTTGGATCACCAGATAAAATCTTTTTGTGAAATACTTATGCATATTGGTTAATTGGAGTTGAAAGTTCACCCTTTTTCTTGTCTAAATCAGTGTTCTTAGGAGCTCAAATTGAGTTGATCAATTAACAAATATAGGCATATCACCATCATTAGATAAGATTTTCATTCAATTTTCTCTCTCTCTTTTTAGTAGTTTATATTGTAGAGTAAAGATCCTAATTGATACACCAAAGGGAGCTAGCCCTTAGAATCTAGAGATTCAATCCACTAATTAGATCACCTATAACCTAGGATTATTTCCATGTTTTAGCAGACTATGAAGGCCTGAAACCACCTTCGCAAGGGTGCAAGTCTGATTGAAAATAGTTGTTTTCACACCTAGTGGGACTAGTAAAAAAATCTTTTACAGATCTAAATAAGTTCAAAGCTGAAGAAAAGTTTTGCAGGAGATGAGAATATTCATCTTCATCACAAGCTAAAGATTCTTCAGGTTACAGAGTTCATAACATCATTCAGGAAACTCTTTCATGCCAAAAGTTACCACAAGGTCAGTAAGTAAAGGTATTCCTTTTGAATTTATATCTTATAAGAGATCAAGATTTAAGAGGCAAAACCATATCCTCAAAAATAGTATTTGCCTCCTGGTCATCCTATTGTTCTAATCATTACAACCCCCACTACCCAAATGGCCATAGAAAATTAGGTGTTTGCTCCATTCAATAGAGATAGCCCACTAAACTTAGCCTAGTTTGATGACATTTTGGTGTCTACCCTCAAGAGCATTCCATTCTTCTTAGGAGAAAATCAAATAACCCCTATTAAGCATATTTAAGATGTGACTAAACTCTGTTCAGTCCATAATGTTTTTGAGGATAATGTTTCTATTATATTGCTTGTTGCCTCCTTCAAAGAAAAATCATTCCAATGGTATATAAACCTTCCACTAAACACCATCTCCACCTGGGATGAATTGGGTGTAGCCTTAGTCAAGCAATTTGAGGACAAATCTGATCACCTATCTTTAGTTGAGCAATTGACTGCCTTAATAAGGGCTCCTCATGAGTTCATGTCTAATTTTAACCTTAGATTCTAAAAGACATGGACCACAATACCTATGTTGATAAGGCCATTCCCTGAATATGTATTTTTTTACTATTTGAAAGCCTTTAACTCTAACATTAGTGTGATGATACAATCCATGGATGGTACTACCTTGCTAGATGCTTATGAGGTTGCAATAAGGGAAAAAATTAGTTTGATACAAGATGGTAAGCTTTCTCCAAGGCTTATAATACCTATATTTCCATAAATAAACTCTACACCAACCCCTCAAATTCCATAAATTCCATCCTTAGCTCCTATTCTAGCACCTCAAGCTCAAAGTGTAGCCCCTACTAGCCAAACTAGTGAGATACGAGAGTTGAAAAGCTTGCTTTAGTCCTTTGAGAATGAAATAATTCAACTCAAAAGGCAACAATTTCAGTCAAATAGGCCTTATCAATAGCAAAATCAAAACACTTATTAGCCCTTCAAAGATCAAAGGCCTCCTTATCAAGGTTTTAGAGAGAATAGACCAGCTTATCAGGCATAAGGAGCCATAACTCTAGCTAAGCCATACGTTGATCTTGATCCTAATGTTATTTCTAATTCAAAGGCTATTGTTTCCACCCCACCTCAAAACAACATGATTTAGGATTCAAGTTGGCAGCCCTCAAATCTCAATGATGCTCAAAACCATGGTATTGTAGAACATCACTATGCCACAAATGACACAAGAAGAGTTTTCTTTTTAAGGAGGTCAATACCAAGATATAGGTTTGGAATCATAAGGAGAGACTCATCAAGTTTAAGGGTAGCCTGATGCCATTAATGTAAATTGGAAAGTAGATGATCATGTTGCTTTTACTCAAAGTGTTGAAACTAACAATTCAAGTGGTCAAGTTGTAGCTATAACTAGAGATAAAAGAAGAGGCTCAATAGGTAACAAATGCTTCAAGTACTTCTAGGGTTGTTTCTAAGAGTATAAAAGGACAACTTCTTATCCCTATAACATAGAAAAATTAGAATATAGAGGTTGGTAAGGTTCATCAACTACCTCTAGTTTGTGAATAGCCAATACTTTAAAAGGTACAACCAAAGGTTAGTGGAACTCATTTCAGTATAATAGATCAGATGAAGAAGTCTAACATTAGCATTAGCATGTGGCATTCTCTTTCCATTCCAAGACAAAAATATATGCTCATCCAAGAACTTTTAGCTCTCAAATTGTCTCCAAAACTGGTTGAGAAAGAAGGTGTTGTCTTAACTAATTCAGATCAACCAGTAAAACAACAAGTACATTAAGTAAATAAGATGGTAGAGGTAGATAAAAATGAGGTAAAATCAAAGAAAACTCCTCCTTTTTACCTCTCTTTGATAAGAGGTGATACTTTGGTTCATAATTGTATGGTGGAAAGTGGAGATAGTAGTACAATCATGCCTAACAGATTACAGACAAGCTCGGCCTTGTTTATAAGCCAAATACTAAGGGGGTATTATAGTTGGATGGGTCACCAACAAAGATGATATGCATCATCAAATATCTGAAGTTGACATTACATGCATGTCCTAATGTTACTATTTAATAGGATGTTGTTGTGGTAGACTTGCCTCCTTACTTTGCTATGTAATTTTCAAGAGACTTCACCTCAAAGATTGGGGGATATTTATCAATTGATTGGACTTATTTGATGTTCAAAACTAGGTATGGTACCAAGGTAATAATTCATTCTGAACCTATTTGACATTTTTATATGGAGCCATTTATGCCAAGTGTTGTGAATACTAACTATATCATCTCAGATGAAGTACTAGAAGCTAGTAAATTATAAAGTGAATCACCTTTGGATGGTGTTCTATATTTTTTCCTTGATGAGTGGGATTATAAATTGCATGAACATGATCCCTATAAGCTGATTGAAGAAGGACTTGGTTTGTATTACCTTCATGAGAATGATGCACCAATTCTAACCATGGTCAAAAAAGATGAGTCTAATGAAGGTTTGTGGCAATTTTACTTTGATGGATCAAGGAATAAGCATGGAATTGGAGCTATAATGATGTTGGTTTCTCTAAAAAAACAAAAGTATTTATCTTCTATTAAATTTTAGTTTGGTTGTTCAAATAATTTTGTTGAGTATGAAGCACTAGTTCACAGTTTGCAGTGGGCTAGGAAGATGAAAATAAACACCTTACAAGTTTTTGGTGATAGTGAACTTATAGTTCACCAAGTAAGAGGTTTAAATGTATATAAAAATTTGTTTCTTAAGTCTTACAGGCATAGAATATGAGACTTACTTGAAGATGTCCAAGCTTTTAACATTTAGGTAATACCAAGAGGTAAGAATAAACATGCTGACAAGTTGGCTACTATTGGGTCACAATTCAGTATCCCAGCTGATATAAAAAATTAAAAAAATAGTCACATATAAAGGTGTTTGTAAGGCCTTCTATTCTAGATAATCATGAGAATTGGAAAGTGTTTGAAGATGATAATCAAATTGTGAGATTCTTGCAAGAAGAGGCTGAGTTGTCTTCAAAAAACCAATCAAAGCACTTGCAGTAGTATGGTGATCATATTGTGTAACTAAAAATGAATAAGTTTCCCAAGGGATTGGTCACACATGAGAACATTTTTAGTGTGATGATGAGCTAGGGAAAGAGAATTCATCCTTGTCAAGAAAAGAAGAATAGTATGCCCATATAGAGATTGCAGCTGGTAAGATTTTGATATTGGGTAAGGTATGCACTTCTTCACAAAAACAAGCTTTCATTGAGTTATGCACAAGTTTTACTAATATATTTGCATGGTAGTACAGTGATCTCAAGGGATTTGATCCAAGTTTGGCTCAGCACACCATTGAGTTAGAGGAGGAGACTAAACTAGTAAGATAAAGACAAAGGCTAATCAATCCTAAGCTTGAGCCTTTTATGAGAGCTAAGCTTCACAATCTCATAAAATCAAATATTATATTTCTAATCAAGCACTCAACTTGGGTGACCAATCTCATTCTAGTATGGAAGAAGAATGGTGAGATTCATTTATGTGTTGATTTCTATGATTTGAACAGGGATTCACTTAAAGATCACTATCCATTGTCATCAATGGAACAAATTTTATAGATTGTTGCAGGTTTAGAGAGGTTTTCTTTGTTAGATGGATATAGTGGCTACAATCAAATTTTGGTCAAGGAAGAAGACCAATTTAAGACAACCTTCACAACTAAGTGGGGGACATTTTCATACAAAAAGATGCCATTCGGTTTGTCTAATGCTAAAACAACCTTTTAGAGAGCCATGGATATGGCATTTCAAAGCCTTCTTAACAGGGGTGTACTTGTTTATTTGGATGATATAACAGTGTTTTCAAAGAATGCATAAGATCACATGGTTCATCTCAAGCAAGTTTTTGAAAGGTGTAGGCAATTTGGGGTATCTCTAAATCCCAAAAAGTGTGTTTTTTCCATTCATGAAGGTAAGCTTCTTACACATGTTATTTCAAATCATGGTTTAAGCATAGATTTTGAAAGGATTGACTCCATTCTTGTACTTTATTTGACTAAGCACAAAAAGGCTATGTAAAGATTCTTTGAGAAAATCAACTTCATAAGGAGATATATTTCAGATTTTGCCATTTTAGCAAAGCCACTTACAACCATGTTAAAGAAGGATCAAAGCTTCAGTTGGTCCAAAGAAGGAATAAATAGTTTTGAAGATATTAAAAATGCCATAACTAGTGCTCATATGCATATAAATCCATATTTCACAAAGGATTTCATTTTATATACTTATGCTAACATGGACACCATTTCAAGCATTCTTATGCAACATAATCATGAAACTTTGGAGTAGCCAATAGACTTATTCAATAAAGGTTTGGAAGAGTATGAGACAAGGTATTATTTTATTGAGAAATATGTACTTTCAATTATAAGATCTCTCAAGAAGTTTAGATACTTGTTGTTCAACAATAAGATACACCTAATAGTTTCTCATCCAAGCATCAAAGAATTTCTTTTGAACAAGGATATAAATGAGAAGAGAGCTGGTTGGATAACCAAGGTAATGGAGTATGATGTGGAAATTAAGGTCACAAAGCTGATTAGAGGCAAAGGACTTTGTGAGGATCTAGCTCAAGACTTGCAAGAGACTAATGAGGCTATTTTGCTGTCAAATGATGAATAGGTTTCAACCATTCATACCCCACCTTCCAGCTAGTTTCATGACCTGGTGAGATATCTCTAAGATGGTATTTATGTCTCTCATCTAAGTGCTTCAAAAAGAAGATATTTTAGGTTGCAATTAATTCCACTTTTTCTTATTGATGGTGTGTTGTTCAAGAAAGATATCCATGGCATGTTGCTAAGATGTATAAAACCAAGTTTAACTCAGAGATTGCTTGAATAATTCCATCATGGACATGGTGGAGGAAATTTTTATACAAGAACTACAACCCTTAATATCATGAAAGGTGGTTACTATTGGCCTAGTATATATGGCGATTGTCATGCATGGGTTAGAAAGTGTAAACAGTGTGCTATGTTTGTAAGAAAAGTGAAACTTGCAGCCTTACCTCTTCAACTAATTGAAATGGATCAACCCTTTGTCTAATGAGGATTATAATTTATTGGTCTTGTAAATCCTCCTTCAAATTTAGGGCATAAATGGATTCTCACTACTATAGATTACTTCACACATTGGACAAAAGCAATAACATTGAAAGAAGTAAATGAAACCAATGTTCTAGATTTGAATGAAGATTTGATTACTAGATTTGGATTTCCTTCAACTATTATTTTTGATAATTCAATGGCTTTTGTGGGATTTAGGATCACTCAATGGGTTTTCCAGCATGGAATTTATCTTAGCACTTCATCAAACTATTATCTACAAGGCAATCACCTTGTTGAATCTATGAACAAGAACCTATTGAGGATCATAAGAAGGACTATTGAAGATAATCAAAAGTCATGGCATCTCAATTTTAATTCATCTTTATGGGCTGATAGGATCACCTACAAAAGATCAATAGCCAACTCTCCATACAAGTTTGTATATGGTAAGTGTTGACGCAGTGGATTGCACGCTTGACAAGAGACTTAGATCTTGCCTTCCACGCATCACAATGGAAACTCTCCTCTTGTCTGTGGGTCTAGAAAAACTAGGGGGAGAGTCTCTAGATAAGGGATAGCTCCCTTTGATGCATCTGAGTTATTCTAATAAGTTGCTAATACATACATACATATATATATATATATATACATATACATATATATATATATATATATATACACATACATATATATATATATATACATATATATATATATATACATATATATATATATACATATATATATATATATATACATATATATATATATACATATATATATATATATATGTATATATATATACATATATATATATATATATATACATATATATATATACATATATATATATATATACATATATATATATATATATATATATAATGGGGGGGTGAAAAGAGAGAAGGATTACTAAAAAATAGAACCTAACCTAAGAGGGTGATGCACCAAACAAGTTTGATCTACTCATAATCACACTCTAAACCATAAGAACACATACATACACTTTAACTAGTAAAAGGATCAGACTGTAGGGAGCTTGACAGGGAGGCTTTAATGGAAACACACAAAAAAGAACTTACCATAGGCACTGTAGGAAAAGCACACTGTCTAGTAACCTCCTATCTTTGCACTCCAAATAGCTCTTCTTATCACCTACAAGAATCAAACTTTGTATATACCAGGTGTGTTGGTATCAATCCTATGAAAACATTAAGGAAGCAATGACTGAACACAAGTTAAACACTCAGACACACCCAAAGATATATCCAACCAGAATAGAGGTAAAAAATGCATATTCTATTGATTCCAAGTGAAAATTGGCAGGGCTTCACCTTACAACATGAGAGATATATTCTCAAATGCGAGATTACAATATATATAAAGAGGAAACAAATGGCACCCCCTTGGAAAAGACTTTGACACCCTTTTTTACAAGTGGCCCATGTGCGTTGAGAGCATTGGGAAGAGAAAAATGTTGAAAGAGAATGTTGTGTTGGATGTTAGTCTTGACTTTGGCATTCAAACATTAATGTGAAAGCATGGGTTGTGCCTTTTTTTTGTAAACAAGACTACTCTTTCAAGATATTCACATGATTTTTCTAGTCATTAATGTAAAGTGGAGAAAAAATAGGTCACGTTGTTTACTATTTTTGCTCCTTGATGACCACTTGGTGGAGATTGTTCCAACTGTAGGAATAACTCACCTCCCCTTTGCCACCTGGGCTATTTTGTCAACATTCATGATTTTGTCCCTTCCTGGCCTTGTCTTTTCCTGGAATTTGAGTTCTCAGGGCTATCTTCCCAGCTCTATTGGCTCCTTGGGCTCTTCTCTCAACAGTTCTTCCTTTTGGCCTTAAGGCCTTTGAATGCATTCAGGTCCACACTCAAGCCTTTAAAGATCAATGGCTATTTCATTACCATAAATTTGACATTCACACACCCATCATTACATGAAAGCCAATGGCTATTCCATTGCCTTGAATTTGATGTCTTCGATAACGTCATCAGATGTCTGGATCCCAATGGCTAGTTCATAATGCTTAATCTTGACATCTTCAGGCCCATCACCCTCCTTGGCAATTCCTTTAGCTTTCTTGTTTGATCCTTCCCAAAGGGGAGGTGTCCCTTCAGCTTTGGAGAAGTGTCCCTTCATTTTTGGCTGAGAGTCCCCTACAAGGGTACCTGCCCTTCAGGGTCCTTCGGGCTCAAATCCTTAAATCCTTCACACATTTTGTCTGAAGGATTCTTCCTTTGTCTTTCCCACTTATTTCCTCTGGTTTTTTTGGGCAAAATCCTTCAGACAAAAGTTTGAAGGAATTCCTTTAGAATTTTTGTTTGAAAGAATTCATCTTGTCCTTTGCCACGAAAAATCTTCCTAAAAGACAATATTTTTTGCCTTATAAATTTCTTTGGACATTTTTCAGACAAAATGTCTGAAGGAATTCCTTCAAGCATTTTGTCCAAAGAAATTATCCATCTCTTGCCTTGAACAAATCTAAAGAAATTCCAAATTTTCTGCCTTATTCACTTTTTAGAAGAAAATCTTGCCTTCTCTTTGATCTCTTTGTCAGTGTTCCCTATCCTCCGCAAGGGCACTTGGGTTCAGAACTGCCCTCTGCAAGGGCAATGGAATGGTCCCTTTTATGCTTGACTACCCTCTATAAGGGCTTTTTGGCCTCTAAAATTTCCTTTCGGAAAAGTTGTAAAGGTCTTTTTGTCGCCTAAGTGTCCTCTGTAAGGGCACTTGTCCTTCGGGCTTTTGGAAGACTCCTTTGAACTTTCTGATTGAACCAACTGATTGAACCAACTGATTGAACCAACAATGGTTCAATGGTTCAATACTATACTCTATTCATTCAATTTCTTGCTTGAACCAACTGCTTTGAACCATCTCTTTGAACCAATTGATTGAACCAAAGATTAAACCAACTGATTGAACCAAAGATTGAACCAACTAATTAAACCATCTAATTGAATGGTTTAATGGTTCAAAGTTCAAAATTTAAAACTCTTGGAAAGATTGTGTCATTTAACCCCAACGTTGAACCACTTTTTCTGACTTTAAGGAAAAGTGTCTTGAATCATTTTAGCTCTCTTTCCTTGTGAATTTATTCAAAAAAAATGTCTGAAGAAGCTTTTTAAAACCCCTTGCATTCTTTGAATCGGTTCATCTTCTACCAAAAGACTTATGCAACCAAAATTGAATTGGCTCAGAACAACAAGGGAAGAAGGAGACTGATTTTGGCCTGTTAGACCAAAAATGGTCAACAAATTGGTGACTCCCAGGGGAAGCATGCCTGCTATGCTTAGAAACTAGTTGCCTTAAAGTCCATTGGGCACAGAGTCAGAATGCAACTTGAAAAAAGTTAGCAACAGCCCTGATAGATCTAAGAATCAATCATGAAGCTTTTACCCCAAACACAAAGGAAAACACACACAAGGCTAAAAACACTACTTGTGCAAAAAACACTTAGGGAAAATAGGAAAAGAAATCTGAAAGCAAACTATTATATACAACTAACGAGGGATATTTGCTTCCCTCCTGAATCAAAAGGAAAATTTCTTAAGTCTCCTTCATGGCAAGGAAACTTATGGTGCTATACAAGTGGCTGAATGGAATAGAGACTTTGTAATCTGCTCCTCTTGCCTGCCACCTCGATTGGCTTGCATCTGAGTGGATCAAAGTCAAACATGCTCCCAACATATATGTACTCTTCTTGTTCTTGGAATCTTGTCAAATGTTGGTCCTTCATGCTGGTGTGTTTTACCAAGAAATTGATGTTTGTTGGCTCATCATCATAAGCCCTTTGATATGCATAGTCCCTTTGCAGTGCATCATGGTTTGACCCATTCCCTTGTGCTTCATTGAAGACCCTATCAAACTCATCCTCTACTCCCTCATGGCTTTCTTGAAGAAGGGTGACTATTGTGATGTCTAAAATGGAATCACAGAGTGATTGCTCATCCCATAAAACATCACCTTCTTGTTCAAGGTTCTCTTCTTCAAAGCTATTCTCAAGATGGACAAGCCTCTCTTTTTCTTGCCAAGGATCAGAGTCTCTAGTTATTTAAAGACATCCACCTGATCCTCCTCCAACTCAAGCTCCATGGCATAGTCATCCTCCTCATCAAAGCAATAAGGAAGTTCATTAAACAAGGGAGGAGAGAGGTCACCATGTTTGTTTTCCTCTTCATATTGCTGGAACATCCACATGTATGCATGACTTGTGTCTTCTCCATTGTTGATGATGTCTTCAAAAGGAGCATCTATGATGATTTCATCTTCATTGTCACTCGTGATAGCCTCTTGGGTAGCTACAATTTGGATCTTCTCTTCTTCACTTGCCTTTTTTGAAACAAGTTCCTCTCTGAGAAGGGATGAAGTGGAAGGCTGAAGATTAAACCTATGTGGAAGAGGAGGCAGTCCCTGAGCTAGAATCAAATGATTCTCCTCATTTCATTTGGCCAGCACTTCATCTATATCAGATGTGGCCTGATAGCTTTCTTGGAGGTGTGTAGATGGGGTGTGTTCAGACATGGAATCTACTATTTGGTCTGAATCGTCCATCACACATTGGTTGAGGAACCTCATTTTGGACTCTAACTCTACAATTCACCTAGATAGATATTATTGAAAGAGCCTTTCCTGGAGGTCACAAGCATCATCATGATGAGTATGAGGAGCTTCATCTTCTTCAAGGTCCTGAGCCAGTTCATGATAGGCACTCCTCCAACTCAAAATCTGGACATCATGTTGAGAGACCTAAGGAAGTTGAGGAAGACTAGGAAGGGTTCGCTCATGCACAGGAAGAGCTGATTCAATTAAAATCATATTTTGGTATGTACAACTCCATTACTCAGAACCATGGACCTTGTTTTCCTTCATATAGTTTTGATCAAGCTCAGGTTATATGAAAGAATAAAAGACCCATTATGCTGAGTAACAGGATTATACTTACAAAAATTGTGATTTCTTGATGGCACCAGGACTGCTTAACTAGCTGATTCAACTCAGAGTCACCATTAGTGTTGATGAAAAAACCTCCAAAGGCTGGTTGGTTGAAGGACACACCAAAATTATTCAACTCTTTGAACAAAACTTGTCCCACAATCACCTGATTAAAGGTCAGATGCTATATTAATGGTTCGTTCTACTGTAACAGGACCAACACCAATCTTGGAACATTTTTGAGTGTTAAAATGTGGTCCCATCGGGTGTGCCAAAAACTATTGATGCAGTGGATTACACCCTTGATAGGAGGATGATATCCTATCTTCCATGCATCACAATGGAAACTCCCCTCTTGCCTGTGGGTTTGGCAAAACTAGGGGTAGAGTCTCTAGATAAAGGCTAGCTCCCTTTGATGTATCTCTGTGGTCCTAGATTTCCTACTGCTAACAATGGGGGGGTGAAAAGACAGAAAGATTACTGAGATAGAACCTAAACTAAAATGGTGATACACCAAAAAGTTGATCTACTTAGCTTGAGCCTACACTTTCCACCAAGAACAATCTAGTATACACTTCATTTGATACGAGAAATTTTTTTGCATCAGTGAGCTAGGGGTCTGATGGAGATATAGGGAGGAAAAACTGCCAGAGGTGTTCTAAGACACACTTTGGAAGCCTATTCACATGTGCCTATATTCTTACTGTGGACACTTTGGCTAACCTACAAAAGAACTCACAATACACTAGACATGCTAGAATCATTCTGTGAAAGCATAAGGAAAATGACTTAACACAAAACAAAAACATAGACATATACGAAGGTGCAAGTTCAAATGGAGGTAAAAATGGTCAACAATAAGGAAGCAAGGTTACCCATTTCTCTTGAATTTATCATTTTGGAACTAATGCATCAACTTGAATTATTGGAGAATGATCCTATGGAAATTAGGTATGATTTGGAAGAGATAAAAAATTAGTCCATGATAGCCATGGAGACTCATCAAGCATAAGTGAAGAGAGCTTTTGACAAAGGAGCTTCTTCATGAAGTTTCAAAGAAATAAATTTGGTCCTTAAGTAGTATGAGGATAGAGCTAAACTAGGAAAGCACATAAAGTTTTATTCCATTTGGAGTGGCCCATACACAATCTCCAACTGTAAATCCCACAATGTCTTTTTAACTTGAAAATATGGATGGCAAGGAGCTTCCAATCTTAGTCAATGGGATACATCTGAAACATTTCTACTAAAGAGCAAAGGATCCTTTTACATAGTTTGTTTTTATTTCTTCCAGGTGTTTTTAAAACACATTAGTTTAGTATGGTTTATCCCAAATAAGTGTTTATTTGCACATTTGCTTAGTTTAGTTAGTTTTCCTATTTTTGTGTATTTCCCTTCTTATTTTGAAGGATGAAGGTTACTTCATGTCTGGTCAAAGGAGATTTTCAATCATGGACTAAGTTTACCATTATTTTGTGATTTCAATATCATGTTTATGGTTTGAGTTCTCAAGTATAACAAGCATGCTTCTCAGTTGAGTCACCAAAATGTTGACAATTTTGACCCCACAAGTCAAATTATAGCCTCTACCATTCAAAGCTCTATAGGAAAAAGACTTTAGGTTCTCAAGGAAGAAGACTTTAGGTTTTCCTTATAAGTTGATTAAAAAATTCATTCTTTCAAGAAAGTCTTTGACAAAATCTTGAAGGGCAATTTTCAATAGTTCTTATACAACAATTCCTTCATATTTTTTGTCTGAAAGAATTATCCATTTTAAAAGGAGAAGTTGAAGATAGATTTCCTTAGGAATTTTTATCCAAAGGAAATGATAAAAAAAAATAGAGGGAATTTTTAAAAAGTCTGAAGGAGTTCCCTCAGACAAATTATCTGAAAGAATTCCTTCAGAAAGCTTACTCATTCTTTCGAAAAAACCATTTACAAGAATCCCAAACAACTTGTCACAAAGTCTGAAGGGTAGTTTTGAAAATTTAATAAGGCATTCTCTGAAAAGTCAAAGGGTATGCATCCTTCAAAATAAGGCAATTTTAAAATCTTGAAGGGTATCTGCCCTTAAAAAAAGTTTAATACAAGAAATCTGAAGGGTTATTTCCTTCGAAAAAGGACTTAATAAAAAGGCTGAAGGACCATTAATAATTAATCTGAAGGGTTAGTGTCCCTTCAGAAAGGTTCACTTAGAAGATATGAAGGGACATTTTAAAAGCCCAAAGGGAAATTCAAAATAAGGAATTCCTTCAAACTTTTTGTCTAAAGGAAGTTTACAAAGAAAAGGACCTTTTCAAGTTGTCGAAGGGTATTTTTGAAAAAGAGGACCATTACAAAAATATGAAGGGCTTTTCAACAAGCTTGAAGGGAAGTTTCAAATAACTCAAGGGGTCACTATCAAGAATGTTGAAGGGTATGTGCCCTATGGAAAAATGTAAGTGGGAAGGAATGAATTCCTTTGAACTTTTTATTTGAAGGAAGTTTAAGAAATAAATTGACATTGGCAAAAAGTTTGAAAGACATAGAATTCCTTCAGACTTTTTATTCGAAGGAAATACAAAATAACAAAGCCATAGGCAATAAGCTCAAAGAAAAAATGTCTAAAAGTATAAACAATCAGAGGCAGGAAGGAATAAGCCTGAGACAAATATATGCAGAAGAAAAGTCTATAGAAAAAACATAGACAAACATAAAGAATATGATACGTGCAGAGATGAAGAACCAAAAAATACAAGAGATTCCAATAGCCAATAAACAGGTTAACACATTATACAACATGTAAAGTGGCCCAAAAAGGATTAGACACATCTAATATGTGTAAACATTTCAAACACGACACCTTCAAATCTAAAAATGGAGACTCATTTGCATGAAGGAATCAAGGAGCTTAATGTTGGAGAGATTAACATTAATTTCATGATACACTCTTGTTAATCTGACCCTTTCAAATGTTCTAGTAGTTCAAGTAGAGTTCTAAATTTGAATGTGGAGTTGACTATTCTTAATTTATAGATTTGACTGGTTATCAAGTGTCACATCTACTCATTGATTTCATGCAAAATAAATCCTTCCAAACATTCCAACTTAGCTTCAAATCGATTCAAGCTTAAGTCAAGACATCTAAAGTTGGCGTAGATTTCATGCATGAAAAAGAAAAGCCAAGCTTGAGTCCACTGTCCATTTTTCAATGCCAAAGAGTTTTCATGCAAGGAAAAATACAAATTTAGAAGGATATGATAACACAAATTGGACTTGGGCTAAAGTGGGAGTTATCCTCCTCTTCTATTTTCAATGCCAACCTCTTGGTTGTTGTATATTTTTTATATAAGTTGAATTTTTAGTCTTGAATTGTATCCCTATTCTGACAAGATCAAATTATACCAAAGACTAAGTTTGTAACCTTTTTTTAAAATTAATAGGACTATTTTTATTTTCCAGAATGTTGGTATAGTGTATTCATGTTAGTGATTTTCATAAGTGATAGAATTTATCTTCCTTGTCAAGTCTTGATCCTTACCTAGCAGCATAGTTGATCATTTTATGCAGGTCATGTTCTATGGTTGATGTCTCTTGGATGAGTTTATAGTGGATATAAGTGGCTAATTAGTGCCTTTAATCAAGGTTATTCTTTCATTTCCCTCAATCTTGAATCACCAGATAAAACCTTTTCATGAAATACTTATGCATATTGGTCAATTGGAGTTGAAAGTTCAACCCTTTTCTCTTCTAAATCAGTGTTCTTAGGAGCTCAAATTGAGTGGATCAATCAAAAAATATAGGTGTATCACCATCATTAGATAGGATTTTTGTTCAATTTTCTCTCTATTTTCCTAGTAGTTTATAGCATAGAGAAAAGATCCTAATTTATACACCAAAGGGAGGTAGCCTTTAGAATCTAGAGATTCAATCCACTGATTAGGTCACCCATAACCTAGGATTGTTTCCATGTTTTAGTAGACTGTGAAGGATTGAAACTACCTTCACAGGGGTGCAAGCCTGATTGACAAAAGGTTCTTCATAACAGAACAATGAAAAAGGAAGAAAATTTAGAGGATATGAAGTGGGTCATCGATGTAGAGAATGATTTCATTTTGGATAGTAGAGAGGAATCCAAAAAAGTGAAGCATACAAGGAGAAGGATGTGGTTTCCATACTAAAAGAAGATATGCCAAGGAAAGAAAAGGAAAGAAGTGGATTTCAATTTAATTTTTTAAGTAGTGCATGCATAGACCTGCCTCAAGATAGAAGGAAGTCTGAAGGCCCACTTGTTAGGTGTGGAGGTCATGGATCTAAAAGGGGTGGTTGTGAGACCAACCTTGAAAATATGCCTTGGGGTGGAAAAGTGTTGATTCCAAAGGAGAAGGGCACCCCTACAATATTTTTTTGAAGAGAGTGTTGAAATAAGAGTGGAAAGGGAGACTCGATTTCCATATGGTGCAACGACTGATGGTAAGGTGGATATAGTTACACCAAGATAGATATAGCATAGATGTGTTGAGTGTAATAGAGATATCTAAATAGGATATAGGGATGTATAGAGGAAGAAAAAGGCACAAGTGATCTTTTGTATAACATAGAGAATACACCAAGGAGAATTTATAAAGAGTGCAAGGGAGAGATGTCAAGTGCAGAAAGTGGAAGGGTGAAATGCATACACCCTTGGATGAGGAGTAAAAGCCAAGGAAAAGAAGGTGAGGAGATAACATTGTATCTGAACCTAAGTTTTCCTAGAGAAAACAAGAAACACACATGGAGTGGGGTGAAAAATAAGAAAGTTGAAGAGGAGAGATCAACTAAAATGATAAAGTGTCTAGGTGCATAGATGAGGTGTGCAGTAGTAAAGGATACAAATAATATCCAGAGGTGGAGAACGTCATGGAATAATGTGAGAAATGATTAATTTTTGTAAAAGAGTTAATGAATGTGCTTAGAGAGGAATAAAGTGCATAGTAGATGAAGCAGATAGAGGTATTGTTAGAGAGAGTGATAAGAATGAAGAGTTTCATAAGTGCAATTAGAGGCTAACAGGTTATCAAACCATTGAAGTAGTTAGTATATAAGAAGAAAATATGTAGAGTTACCAAATTGTAACTAAAGGATAGAAAATTGCTAAACCATTGAGGTAATTAGCAAATTAAATGTAGAGATATAGAGTTTCTAGAGCATAACTAGAGGTTAATGGATCACTAAATCATTAAGGCAACTAGCAAAGAAAATGAAAAGATGCAGAGTATTTTTAGTGCAAATGGAGGTGAGTTCACAGAGATATTGAGACAACCATTAGAGAAGAGGAAAGTATGAAGAGTTTCCTAAGAGAAAATAAGGATAGTAGATCATCAAACCATGGACATAGCTAGTAGGGGAACAAGTCAACAAACACATTGGGGATAGAAGTTAAGTTGACTATAGTTGAAGGCTAGTAGAACACTGAACATTTAAGTAGTTATCAAGAATTTCTAATGGTTGGATACACAATAGAAATAGATTATGAAAACAAAGAGTTGTGTGAGAAGCATATAAGCTAGATAATTATTGAGGCAACAAGCAGAGATCTTCAAATTCTTAGAAGATAAATGTGTGAAGGATTAAATAATAAGAGAATTATGTGAGAACATAAAAAGTAGAAGCAATGGGGAAGCAATTGAAACATGCCTAGTGGGAGGCATTGAGGTGAAGAAATAAAAATTACAAGGGTGGAAGTGTGCTAGTAGGAGGAGAAGATAAGGTCAACATGTAGTTGACCCTGAGACAAGAAGATTGTGATAACAGAGTGGTGCCAAGAAGCTAAAGAAGCATGCGATAAGGAGAAAAGATAATGTCTGACATATGTATAACACAAAATGGGAAAATAAGAGAGGGAAGTGAGGAAAAGCAAAGCTGGAAGAAGATTAGATTGAGTACGCTAAGGCATGATATTCATGAAAATAAGGGGTACAAGACAAGAATAGTGAATAGAGGTCCACTTGTAGTAGATTTGTAAGAAACAAGGGCGAGAAGAAGATGATTTTACCCAAGAGGCTAAGGGTGGAGACATGCATATAAGAGTAAAAAATATAGAATAAAACAAGCTAACTAAGAAGGTGAAAGAAAATAAAATAGCATAGGAGGAGCATGCAAATTCTATTTATGCATGACATAGAAAAGCTGATGAAAGGATTAGAGGTTAGCCCAAAGATAAAGAGGTGGTTGATGGTATATTGGCCTAAGTATGTAGTAGTGCATAAAATGTTAGAAGGAGAAGGAATGAAAATAGTGGATGTTCCATGAACATATGCCATGTAGAAGGCATGAATGATGAAGAGTACATTGAGATTGCATAAATGAAGTGTGTATAAAGAAGAGGATGAATGAAGGTGCATAAATGGGTTTCAAACAAAACACTTAGCACAAGGAGAGTGAATTAGGTGGGTGTTGACCCATAAAATTTGCAAATAAGGAGAAATAAAAAGGGTGAGTGTGCAAGGAAACCTTAAAGCGAAAGCACTAGGGATCACTTAACAAAGGAGGAAGGACAAGGTGGGCACATACCCATGAAGGAGAGAACCAATAAAGAAAAGGAAGGAAGAAGAAAGGAATGAAGGAAAAGAGAAGAGTGAAGGGTAGAAAGAGAAAGAATCAAATCTAGGCGGAGGAGGACAGTTTAGGCGATTCCAAGAGGATCTAGAGAAGAGGATAGAATAAGATAGGTGAACTACCAGGTGAAGGGGAACACTTTGGTCAAGGAATCTAACCAAAAGAGTGGTTCAACCACTCAAACCCAATGTAACCAAGAGATTATATTTCAATTACTTGGGGAGTATGATGCAGGAATATCTCAAGTGAACCTAAAATCCTACATCAACCAAGTGTTTAAGCATGCAGGTAAAGAAGAGGAACAAACACCGAAGGATAATGCATAATCACTCACAAATCGACATGCAAGGAAATTATAAGTATCATGCACATGAATGACATGCTGAAGAACTTAATGAAGTGCACAAGGAAACAAGTCAAGAAGTGCAAGTGTGGAGAATAAGAGAAAGTCAATTATTTTTTTGAGGAATTGGATAGAAAATACAATGCACAAGGAGAAGAAACACCTACAAGCTAGAACGCAAAATTAGGCTCATAAACTTCTACACAACCTACGAAAGCTAGATGAGTGGGAAAACTTACTACATGGACTAATTATTTGAACGAGTGGTATGGTGGCATGATTGCATAGATGATGAGGAATAACATGATATAATCCTTATTGATTGGGTTAATCTAATATCAGATATGCAAGGCTTTAGGTACGTAAAAGGCAAGGCTATGCATAAGATAGGCTAGCTAGCAATAGTTGTTGATATTTTGATTAGATGCATTGATAACCACACAATGACAACTATAAATAGAGGGAATCATGCCCCATTGAGGCTTATGAAGGAAATTTATATTTTTCTAGTTATTTATGGTGGGTTATTATTGGTAATTGTTTTTTATGCAACTGTAGAGTAGGGTCAAGGCCTAAGGGCCAAATTCTGCTAGAAGGCAAAGTAGAGATGGTGAGAGAGAGAGAAGATCTGAGGGATATTAGAATAGAGCTAAGAGCCCCTATCTAAGACATTAAGCTAATAATATCATGTATTTTGGTGTATATAATTAAAATGAGTTGAGAATCCATTGTGCATAGTTGATGGTTACATGGTGAGGCTCCCTTCATTGGGAACCTTTACCAATTTACTACACCAAAAGGCGATATGTATAACACTTGATAGATATTAATACATTTTTATCATTGTGGATCAGACTAACTAAATAGAAATTAAATAAATCATTAAATTAAAGGTAAGGATTTTTATAATTAAAATGTGTTTAAGGTAGTTTAGACAAAGGTACGTATAGATTCCTAATTTTGGTATGTGGTAGTTATTAGTTGTAGGATTGCATTATTCTAAAGTAATTATGGATTTTTTAATTGTTAATTCATATTAATATCTCAATGGCACATTTTTTTAATGTTTCTAGTTGTCCTTTATTCATTTTATCTTGAATGCCCTCTCTCTCTTTTCTCTATCCTCCAATCCATTTTTTCCTTGGTTTGTAGGCCTTTGTCCATAATCAACATTATATGGTTATTTGACGGGCCCTTTTTAACCCTATTTGGATTTCCTATGACTTATATCAATCATTTGTTAGTGTTTTGCACTCATAATTGTATGTTAACTTTCACAAAACTAGAGTCCTAGTTTGAATTTGAGAATTCTAGAAATACAAGTGCATTAATGCATATATATACCTGACATGGAATGATTTTGCAAGACACAAATACATTTTTAGAGATATATTGTATGGAAGTGAAAGGATATTTAAATCAATAATTTATAATAGAATTCATATAAAACTTGAAGCATTTATTTCTTTAACATACACTCATTATAGTATGAAACTTCATATAGGACTAAACATGCATCCAATAGACTGCTTGTTGACATGAATTATGCTTGGAGCATTTATTGACTAATTTTTATAAAGCATAGGGACATAATTATAATTTAGGAAAACAATTTTCTTTGAATACATCCCTCATTTTTTCTATTCCATGTTGTTCTTCTAGATTTTTGGAGAAGACTTATTTTTTAGGGATTTATGAGAAATTATGGAAAAACAGGCAATGTTTTTGTAGTTCTAAAGTTCATGAACATGATCATCAAAATACTTCACATGCATCTATGTTTTTCCCTCAAATAAATATAATATTTCATAAATTGTCATATAAAATAGGGTAGATTCTCTATTTTCCATTTTTGTCGTGTTAGGTTCACCTTGTTGTCTAGACATGCACTACATTATCTAACTTTTAAGAAAGTTTCTAAAAGCGCTGAAACAATATACATTCCTCTTGAACCCCTAGGTCATTTATTAATACATAAAAAATATTATTTATTAAAAATTTATCTTATAAACTGTTAATATATGAATAGGTCTATTATACATTTTTTTTTATGTGTTATCCATTGCATGTTGATCTAAAAACACTTTCCAATAAAACATTTTGGTAAATGTGCACTCTCTTACATTGATTAGAGTTATGTATTTCTTTAAATAGGGTAGATTTGATTATTATATGGGTTGTTCTATTTTTTCACAATCAATAACTTTAGATCTCATGTGTTAAAGCTAATTTCTAGATTGTTTTGCTTGTATAATAAATAAACCCTAGCATATTTACATGCTATGTAATATTTCATCATATGCAACCTACAATAATTAGATATATAAGACCCCAATTAGAATATGTGATAGAATAATTGTAATATTATTGAATTTTTTATAAAAACATGTGACCTTAAACCTATAACTTATTTGAAAAAGAAAATGGTCTCTTTTAATGATGTTAATATTCCCTCCAATGTTGTATGTTTTGCCAAAAATGATGTTAAAATTAATTTGAATGAATTTTTTTTGAATGGATATAAATTTGTTAATAATTATGATAGTGATCACCAAAGTGAAGATGAGAGGGCAGAAAGAGTCATATAATTAATAAACACATTACAACTAACCAAAGGAAATAACAAGGTTGATATATGTAATGAAAGATTTCCAATAATGAAACCTAAGTTAAGAGACTTCAAATGAGCCTAAAATAGAAGATATAATTTATAGAGTGAATGATGGATATATGACCATCAAACATGTATTTCAATCTCTTCAAGGATCAATTCCTTCCATGCCTTTTAATGAGTAAATTTCCCAAGTTTATTTTGAAACTATTCCCCCTCTTTTTATTTCTCCCATTCTTGTTAATGCTTCTTTTTCTTCTCAAATTTTTTTGATTACTTCTCCAGATATTTTAAAACTTGCACTTGTTTCTTCTTAATTTCTTTGACCTTATGAACATGTTTCTCAAACGTGATATATTTTTCATAATTCTTCTCACATTTCTTTTGCATACTACCACATCTCTTTTAAATACTTAAGTGACCACTATGATAAAATCCTTGTGGGATTTAGAATAAAAAATTAAACTATATTTTTAAGGGTCTTAAAAGATAAATAATGGGGTCACTTCCAATGTGATGCAAAAAATAATACGGGTACTAAATTAATGGTTACCTTACTTCCCAGCCTAGACTTAAACACACCCTCTAATGGACATACTTCAGACCAAAAATTATTATTTGGAATCAAACATACCTTTATTGATTTGTATGACAATGTTACATAGAGTTCACATATGTTTGAACACACACACACACACACACACACACACACACACACACACACACACACACACACACACACACACACACACACACACACACACACACACACACACACACATTCCTCATTTATTAAAATAATACATGAAGATGACCAAATTACATATGGTTACTCAATGAACTGAAAAATTGTATATACTCTTACATTCACACACAGTTCATGATCTAGGGCCTTAGATGATGCAGGAACATCTAGGTTCATGTGTAATATTGCATTAAACCAAAAATATGTTAGTATAATATTTTTTCTAATTATTATTTTACACAATTTTCTTATTGTGCATATGTATTTTTTGTAAATTTGCATAAGTCATGTTTTTTCAAAAACCTTATTTGTGTTGTTTCATGACACCATTATGTGCATGTGTGCCTTATGTATTTTTTGTAGCCTATGAGTGCCCCTATGTGTTCCACATGTACATTTTTACATGTAGTTAGTTTTTATCTTTATGAATAATTTTGTGAAGCTTTATGCAAGGATTAATGTTAGTCTTTTGCACAAGTGCAACTATGTGTATATTTGCAAAGTAATTTTAGAAATATCTGATACCTTCTAGCACAACATAGCATCTGTCTCATTCTTTTCCATTGAAGTGGTATAGACTATGAAATTTCTTGGAGGAGTGGATTATTCACCACACAAATCATGGGATGATTTATGATTCATTTGGATCATGTGCTGTAAAATGTGGTATGTTCTTGAGGGGACATGGGGATAACAATGTAAAGGTTTTTTATGTATTTGATTATTTTAAAGTATTATGAATTAGCCTTTTGATGTTGAAACTTTATTTGTGTGTACTTGGTTTGGGTACATATATCCTTGTGATGTATTATGAAAATAACCATTAGTGATTGTTTGGTATGTAATTCTGAAATTCATGGAAAGCTAGTATGGATATATTTAATATTGTGTGTGATGTAGTATGACATGATGTGTTAGTTTGTAATGTGTTGATAACTTAGAATTGTAAGACATTTAATATTTTTGGTGCATTAAGGTGTGTAAATGTTTTTAGTGGCTAACTGATCACTTAATTTAAGTAGGTGGGTCTTGCAGCTTTATAAGCATGGTCCTACACTTGTGTAATGTACATTGGCAAGAGTATTGGATCCTAACAATAATTATGGGGGATTTTTTTTAAGAGTTAGTATTTGCTTGCAAATACTATGAGTTAACAATCAAAGATCTATGATGTTAGGTTGTGGAGCTAAAAGCTTCACTGATGCAAACATGGAGGAGGAGGTTGCTGAGTGTCACAGTCACCGGCGTCGGTCAGGCCAACCGACGTCGGTCAAGTGGAGACAGGAAGCTGCCGACATCAGTCAGGGATCAGCCAATGTCAGTCATCCTACCGATAGACAGGGATTGACGTCAGTCGCCTGTGCGGTTCAAAACTATGAGTTTCATGGACAGTTTGTTAACGAACTGATTGTTTGCATGTTAAAGGCTAATTTTAGTCTTGGAGATACGGATCTAATTATTGTAATTGGATGTCTAATTATTGTTTGCATGAGATCTATATAATAGACTCATGGGCTATATTGTAATTTGTGCTAGATAGCCATTGTATTTGTAGAGAGAGTAAGAGTAGTTCCTCCTAGTTCCAAAGGGGTGCCGAGTGTGTATGATCAGGGAGAGTTGTAGGTTGTGCAAGTTTTGGTAGAAGATCCACTGGGGTACTGGTTGAAGAATCATAAGGACTTGGTGAGGCAAGGACAAGGTTTCTTCAAGTTGTAGAGACATCTACATGGTAAGTAAGGTCTGGTGATTTGCAGGTTGTTGCAAGAGTAGGGAGATCTACTTGGAGTACGGTTGTGTACTTGGTGTACTGGCAGCATTGTTAGTGACTGGTGGGGGTGAACAACTCTGTGTTTGAGTTGATTGTTGTGACCATAATTGAGAGAGTGAACTATTGAAGGAGAATTACTGGTGAGCCCTAGAAGTGTGGGAGCTCTAGAGGTGTAAGAAGAAGCGTGGCATCTTCTTTATTGTATTTTCTTCTGATTGAGTATTAATACAATTGGGTATTGTCTCTCATATTCTGTGTTGTTTCATATTTCTAGTTACTTATCATTCTGGTTAAATTCCGTGTTTAGTTGCCAATACAAAGGTAATCAAGTGTGCCCTTAGTGGGCAGTAGATCTTGACAGTTGGTATCAGAGCGTGGTTAAGTACACTAACAAGTGGTTAGAGCGTGTTAAGTGTTTTGTTGATTACAGGTCACTCTCAGGGGTTTCAGATTGAGTGGGAGTATAGCAATGGCAGAAGAAAGTAAGCTACGAATGGAGAAACTAAATAGCATGAATGGTCAATTATTGTTTGATGGAAAGAAAGAGCAAGTAAAGAAAGATTGTTGGTTGGTAGAAGATTAGCATGAAGGAAATGAAGAAGCAGATGTTGCAGGTGTTGTTGCACAAGATGCTCTGGATATAGTAGAATCTTGTTTTATAGATTCTATTTCCTCTTTCCATGCAGCTCGAAATAGAGTATTTTTCCATGTTAAGGTCTTTGGAGACTTTGGAAAGATTGATTTAGGGGCTAGTGTGCCTTGTCAAAGTTTTGGCAAAGGGGAAGTGCGGCTGAAATTGTAGGCGGCCAACACATGGGTGTTGAAGGAGGTCATGCAAGTCCCAGTCTTGAAGATGTGGCTAATTTCTTCAAGAAATTTAGGTGATGAGAGATGCATAGGAACTCTCACAGTGGATGCACTTGAATTAGCTGGTGGTAAGAAAGTAGGTACTCTTTATCTACTTACTTATATTACTGATTCTTCTTCTGTTGCAAAGACGTGGCTTTGTAGGCTTGGTCACAAGAGCAAGAAGGAGATGCATGTTCTTAAGAGGAAGTTAGATGTATTTGATAAACTTAAGAATTGGAAAGCCTTGGTGTTTATGGAGGAGATGATGGACAGAGATCAGTGGATAAGGCTGAGTAACTCTGAGCAGGGCAGTTTAGACAGGGTTTTGATCCAAAGAGAGCTTGCGGGTAAAAAGTCATCACTCACAGGAAATCATAGGTACCGATGTCAGTTAAGAGGAATTGACGTCAAATAGACAAGTAACGATGTCGGTCATGTGCAGACTAGAGGAGTCGGTGGTGTCAGGTAGGTGGAGACTGATGTCGGTAGGATAATCGGCGTCAATGACCTGGACAGTCACATGGAACTGACGTCGATTGGATGCAGATTGTGTGGTGGCCGAGGTCGGTCACTGGAATGGATTTTGGGTGGATAGCAAGCTGTCAAGGAGTCTCAAACGCCCATATGGAGGACTGAAAGGGTAAGTAAGCCTCAAATTCGTTATTTCTCTTCTTTATACTCATTGCTCACTGCAGAGCAGGAAGGATCCAAGAAACAGTGGGAGCATGGCATGAATGAGGAATTTGATTCCTAGGATGTAGAACCAAACAAAACATTTGGTAGGGTTGCTAGCCGGTATGAAAGCACTAAAAGATGAATGGATTCCTTGGTTAAAGAATAGAGAGAATGGATATGTGAGATGAAAGGCCAAGTCATATGGTCTTGAGTGAGTTGCAAGACAATGGTACAGGTTTTGACAGGTGGATGACAAAGCAAGGCTTTAGTCAATGTCAGTGTAACCATTGTGTTTGTCTTACCAGGTTGGATGATGGTTGCAACATTATCCTGTTACTGTATGTGGATGGTATGCTAGCTGAAGGTTCAGACATACAGGGTTTTGCTGAGCTAAAGGTAAGGTTAGTTCAGTGGTTTGCCATGAAGGATTTGGGAGCAACAAAATTCTTTGGCATAAGTAATCCTAGAGATAGGGAAGATCACATGTTGATGTTGTCACAGGATGATTGTGTGAAGGTAGTGCAGGATGCAGAACAGGGCAACACACCTATGGATGGACAGTTCACAGAATAGGGTCCCCAATCACATGATGAGGTTGAGTACATATGTACTCCCTGAGTTTGCCCAAGCAGTGGGTGCTGTCAAAAAGTTTGTAGTCAATCTAGGAAGGAAGCACTGGAAAGTGGTTCAGTGGGTTCTCAGGTATCTGAGAGGGACCAGCAGTAGGGATTCATGCTATGCAAGGTCAAGTACTTCAGATTTGGTAGGTTACTTGGATGATAGGTGTTGCACCATAGGATGTGTGGTGGTTGGTCTTCAGGATTGAGCTTGAAGAGGGATACAAGCCAGGAAACAAATTAGACGGTGTATAGGTATAGGTACAGTGCAACTATTTATCTCCAAGTGGGAGATTGTTAGGTTGTGGAGCTAAAAGCTTCACTGATGCAAACATGGAGGAGGAGGTTGCTGAGTGTCACAATCACCGGCATCGGTCAGGCCAACCGACATCAGTCAGGTGGAGACAGGAAGCTGCTAACATTGGTCAAGGATCGGCCGATGTTAGTCATCCTACTGACAGACAGGGACCGACGTCGGTCGTCTGTGCAGTTTGAAACTGCGAGTTTCATAGACAATTTGTTAACGAACTGGTTGTTTGTATGTTAAAGGCTAATTTTAGTCTTGGAGCTGTGGATCTAATTATTGTAATTGGATGTCTAATTATTGTTTGCATAAGATCTATATAATAGACTCATGGGATGTATTGTAATTTGTGTTAGATAGCCATTATGCTTGTAGAGAGAGCAAGAGTAGCTCCTCCTAGTTCCAAAGGGGTGCCGAGTGTGTATGATCAGGGAGAGTTGCAGGTTGTGCAAGTTCTGGTAGAAGATTCACCAGGGTACTAGTTGAAGAATCATAAGGACTTGGTGAGGCAAGGACAAGGGTTCTTCTAGTTGTAGAGACATCTACATGGTAAGTAAGGTCTGGTGATTTGCAAGTTTTTGCAAGAGCAGGGAGATCTACTTGGAGTACGGTTGTGTACTTGGTGTACTGGTAGCATTGTTACTGACTGGTGGAGGTGAACAACAACTCTATGTTTGAGTTGATTGTTGTGACCGTAATTGAGAGAGTGAACTGTTGAAGGAGAATTACTGGTGAGCCCTAGAAGTGTGGGATCTCTAGAGGTGTAAGAAGTGTGGCATCTTCTTTATTGTATTTTCTTCTGATTGAGTATTAATACAATTGGGTATTGTCTCTCATATTCTGTGTTGTTTCATATTTCTAGTTACTTATCATTCTGGTTAAATTCCGTGTTTAGTTGCTAATACAAAGGTAATCAAGTGTGCCCTTAGTGGGCAGTAAATTCTGACATACGAGTCTAGTATTGTAACAAATCTGTTGTGAGATTGCATTATCATTTTGGTGGTTGTATGTGCCTTCTATATTTCCTCTATTTGAAATCTATTAAAGATAAGAGTTATGATGACGCATTTTATTTCATATTGTGTTGTGTTTTCTAAAGTTTTTGTGATCTAAGCCATCTCTTAATTTAGACTCCTAACTGTAGCTACATCATAGGATCAAACCTAGTGGACAACCCATTAAATAAATTTAATGAGAAACCTTGCATACATATCCATTTACTAATGATAGAGGCCAAAGACATGTCAAATTTTAATAAGAAAAGGAAAGAATAGAGAAGAAAAATAACACTAGATGTAAAACAATAACATAAATGTTTTATGATGCTAAGTTGTGAATAATATATAAGAGATCGGATATGTGATGTCTATGTAATTGTAGTCTATATTTGTATTTAAGTAACTAGAAATGATAGAGATTTACATTAAAATACAAATGCAAAAGATGAAGCATTGGTTAAATCATTACAAACACTGGTAACAACTACTTCATAATGAATCATTAGTCTCTTTGATTTTGTTAATATTATAAAATAACTATGTTGTCAAGCACTGATATTGCATGAGTTGTGTGACATGGTAGAAGAGGACTTTTGGTTCCAAACTTGTGTGTTGAGAATGATGTTGAAGATAATATGGAAAACTCACATGCTGTCAAGCAACACCTAGATGTTGTGAGTTGAAGTGATAACTATGATCCTCCTATATCAACCGCCCCTCCTTAAACAACAATGGTCCCCATTGCATGCAGTTGTGGAAAGAGTTGTGTGAAAAATTGGCATCTTGCATTTTTGAAACCATTTTCCCTGGGAAGGTAGTTGACCTAATTTGATGATCTAAAAGAGAGGTGTCTATTTTTGACATTTTCATTTGACCCTAACATTAATAATTTCATCTGATTTTTATAGTGCACTATAATTTAGATTAAAAACATTGAATACGCTAATCACTTTTGCTTGGAATGGTGGTGAAGTTATAGAGATATACACAATAGTCTCTATACCTTTGTTTGTTGGTGTGAAGGAGTGTTTTCCATCACCTCATTCATTTGAGTGTCATTAGAGGGCATACATTTCAAATATCTTGCGCAGTTGTGCATGGTAAATACTTAGATAATGGATTTTTTTTTTTAAGAAGAAATTAAATTTTATTCAAACTAAGTAAATTCCTACCACAATTTAATTATTTTCAAAATGCAACATCAAAACCCACTTATAAAATGAAATGGAACATCAAAACCCACTTATAAAATTTAAAGATAATGAAGTCACTCCTAAAGAATCAACTATTAATGATAAGGAATAGTAAAAATTGTGTCCAATTTAAACAACGAATGTTATCTGCCTTTATATTGAGAATTGATTGTGCTTGAATTTGAATGTAAATTTACAATATAATCTTATTTTAATAAATTGAATTTGAAAATATGAATTTAATATTGATATTTAATATTAAATAATTTGTGAAAACTTGAATTTGATTAATAATAATTCTTCGAAAGATGATGTAATTAAACCTAAATTGAACAATTATTTTTGTTTGTCTTGTTATTATAATACACATTAGATATACATTTATGTTTCTATGACCACCTTAGAGTGCAATCCAAATGACACGTCATGTATATACCCCATACATGTATAACCAACATTCTGATTCTACCCCATATATATATATATATATATATATATATATATATATATATATATATATATATATATATATATATATATATATATATATATATATATATATATATATATATGGTAGAATCAGAATGTTGGTTATACATGTTTTGGTTCTTAAAGTTATAGCCATACGTAATGACCATAATTGCCATCCAAAAATACTATTTGCAATATCATAGAGTACGTAAATAAATAAAAGGAAATAGGGATAAGATTTGGAATGTTTTTTTTATCTAAATAATTTTGTATAATGTTTGTCACTTAAATGTTTTCGACCATAGTTAATATTATTGTTTGAAAAGGACGTTCGCGTGGACTTTATTATCGGTTTACTGAAATTCAATCATCTCACGAATATATATAAACGTAGAAAATTTCCACTTGCCATGCGAAGGTGGATGAATTTGATTGGAGATATAAAAGAATAGTGGTTATTGTATTTATTTGTCGTGCACGAAAGGGATGTATATTTAATTAGTGATTTTCTTTGGTAAGTATTTCCTTTTCATTTGTGGTAAACTTTTTACTGCATGAGAATTAAACTTATCAATTTTCTTTGCCATTTAGGAACAATTGTTAATCGATCACTTTTTCTCTTATCCAGTGGTTCCTTTATCACGATATTCATATTGTATCACAAGTGATGTTCCTTTATGCATCGATGTGGCCTTCACCTTGAAAAAGCTTCGTTATTCACTTCAACCGCAATGAAAGTAACAAGATACTCCATAACCTCAGTGTATTGCCTGCACATCAGTGTCATTGCATTGTTGATTCGATCCACACATCAAACGTTGAGTCTTTTTGTAATCAAATAAAAAATAGTCAATAAAAGATGCCACTGCCCTACAAGCTACAAACCCATTTATAATGGGTGCAAGGTAGGTAAATCCAAGAACTGCCTTGAAGTTGGGGCATGTGTATGATATGGCCCTTCTGGTGTACGATACCACATAAAATAGCCTGTTGATGCCCATCACCATCACCACCCAGCTCACTTTGAAATCTTTCACCATTTGCAAGTTTGTATGGCCTTGATGTAATTTTTCTATGCCAATATACCGGTAGCATAGACGAACATAAGTTACAATATAGACTTTGAAACCTCAATGTCTTTGTTTCCATATCATTGGCATTGCAACGCTATTTTGAGTTGCACATTGGAGATGGAACCTTCTCACAATGAAATCAACATCATGTACTCCTCATTGATCCTTCTTGATGGTAAACATCCAATCAAAGAGCCTACCACCTTGCATGTTATGTACCCCTTTTTTATGGACGCAAGTCATGTATATCCAATAGTTGCCTTAAATCCAAACAATCTTCTAAATGCCTAAGCATCAGCTTAAAGGCCAATAGACACAAATGCAATCTATCATGAAATTTGGATGACACATTTTACATGAAGGTTTGGAATTATAATGAGTTGATGATTGTTGGCGTAGATCATGCCTAAGTACAGTATGGAAACAATTTTTTGTCAACCACATCAAACCATGTTTGATCACCCTAGTAGATGGTCAAGAAATATAATCACAAATGATCTAAAGAGATGTTAATGAAAATAATTTCTTCATTACAATCACCTAGACAAACTTGATCACCCATAGTTGGTCTGACCCAGATTGAAACCAAGGGAAATAAAGTTTTGACATAGAGATTGGGCAAAGATGATATCTCTTTCCATAAAGAATGCAAGCCATCGTAGACTAAAGCATTGCATGGTGATTTAGATCTCGGTTGGTCTACCCCCACAATTACTTTACATGAACTTATTTTGACATCCAAATGAAATATTTCAAGGTAAGTTGGGAAATGATGGTGAGAAGCAATGGTAAGTTAGTAGTCATAGGATGTGAGAAAGGTTTAATTCTTGATTTACACTCTTTTGCTTTACAAAATCCCTCTTACCAAAATATATATATATATATATATATATATATATATATATATATATATATATATATATATATATATATATATATATAATGTTAGTTATCATATAAATATTATATGATATATATTTTTATTTATACTTATTTAGATCAAATTATTTTTGGGGAACAAATTACAATTGTAACACGTAAACTTATCCAATGACAATTTTTTTAAAGAGCCTATATTGTTTTCTATTTTCCAATAAATGTCAAATATAGGAGGAAGAAATGCATACCTAGAAATATTGAAGATAAGAGTGCATGAAAGACTTGTATGCATTTGTTCCATGTGGGTGCTACCTATCTACGACCTATTCTCATATTCATGAGCAAGGGGGCTATGAAAACAAAACCTAAGTTACATATTTTTGAGCTGGTTGAAGATGACAGACTGCGATTTGATCTCCATAGTTGTAATTTTATTTAATCTTTGTCTTGGTCTACTCATTCAAAATCTAGGAGATGAAAAATTATCAAATTCACCCCAAGAAGAGTAGGCATGGCTTATGTGCTCGTACATGCCTTGCTTTTTCTGGATATGTATTTTTTGTACAAGATCTAGTGAAAGAAGGTCTACAGTGTTTGAATGTCTATACACAATTTTTTCTTTTGCTACCATTAAGGATTCTGAAATCAGATCATATCTCTAAATTTGTGTGATGTTAATGAATCTTGAAACAATTGAGTAAATGAATGAGAAAATGGGTTTTTATTTGGGCTAATTTGCTTTGGATCTATTTCACATTTAAGTTATTAACTCTCAGTTTTTAGTTTATCGATATTGTGCTCTACATATACATTAATGTAGGAATCCCAACTTTGGAGTATAAAGGGTTAAAAATATAGAAATGATAATGAAAAGGGTGATAATCAGATCTACAGCTAGCCAATTAAGTGCTAAACTCAAATATAAACATACATTAAATTTATTATGTTGAGAATAGGCTAAATATAGAAAGTATAACTAAGCTATGCTTGGAAATGACAAATAAGTAATATACTTAGTTGGTTCTGATGTTAATATAGTGATGGAAGGAGATTCTAGAATAGTCATTAAATTCTATATCTCACACTTTTAAAGCTCTGGACACTAGTGTCAGCGCGAGATAATTACATCGATGATACTATCTAGGTTTGATGTAAGTGTCTATATGGCATACTTACTAGAAATAGATGTGACCACTTGGATGCTTCTATATTTTACTTTTCTTTCACTGCAATGTATTCATATTTGGGTCATGGAGTATTGTTCCTCATGAATTTGAAAAACCCTAGTTCTTCATCTTCATGGTGACCTTGGGCAAAAATGGGTTAGTGAACACATGGTGTTGAGTTGACCCCAAGACCTCTCTATCAGTGAGTGCTACCTACATAGTTAATACTCTGAAGAAGGCCTCAAACTAATATAATTCTCCCCTACATGTTGGCTTGTGTGTGAATCATATAATATGTGCAAAGCAAGTACGATGATGACCTAGCTTGTAATATGGTGAATTAGGCTCTTGGGATGCTCCTTTAGTACTTCAAACTTATATATGTGGTGTTCCTAACACTAGTATAAAAATAGGAAATATTTGTTTAATTGAGTGCTCTTTGAATGCTCTTTAATAAGAATAGTAGGTATTGTTCCCATGTTTTTTAGGTGAGTAAGTAATAAGGGTTAATCGATCCCTTTAGAGAAGTAACTTGAATTAAAGCACTTAGGTTGCCCATTATGATAAATTTCATTTTTAAAATAGATGACTTTATAGCACTAGACACTTGAGTCAGGTGAGGACACTAACATCAATTCTAGTGTCTATCATAAATGCTAGTGTTTAGGGAGCATGAAAGTAGGTATAGGTTCAGAACTTTCAAGAGTGGAAGATAAGTACATTTTGAGCATTCTAGGTAAGATAGAAGGTATGGGTTATCAACATAAGACTAGTCAGACTAAAATATAGGCTAAGGGGTAGAATATAGTTTAGATGCAAGAGTTATGAAGAGGGAAAGGTCCAAAATTGAGAGGAATAGCCAAAGTCTGATTTTTCCAAGTATACAAGACTAAGATGCTATATAAGCCATTAATATCATCTGCATTCCTCCCCGTCCCCCCAACCCCCCTTGCCCCTCCCCCCTGCCCCCGCTCCCTTTAATCTAGTAATTAAATTTATAGTTTAAAGGATAGGAATGCGTATCTAGGTATGTATAACACAAATCGTCTTTATGTGTACCCAACTTGAGTGTTTTGCTTATGACTAACCTACAACCAAGAGAATGTTAAAGTATATAATCTGGGATTGAAATTAATTGAAACATATTTAAATTAAAAGATCAAGGTTTGAGAATAAACTTGTGTGTCGATGTAACTACCTTGGCTATTGGAAAGTTGATTTGAAAAAGATGTATCATTATAAGGCTCTAAAAATGAGATTATGACAAATATAGATAAATCTTGAAAGTGCATATATCTTGTGTGTGTGTGTGTGTGTGTGTGTGTGTGTGTGTGTGTGTGTGTGTGTGTGTGTGTGTGTGTGTGTGTGTGTGAGAGAGAGAGAGAGAGAGAGAGAGAGAGAGAGAGAGGTCTATGCCCCCAACCTTGGAGCAAAGATGAATTACCACCTAACAGTTGAGATTAACTCAATCATGCAAACTAATTATATGTATAACCTGGTGAGGTTGGATGATACAATTAAGTCCAACCTAAAAACTTGGCAATATTGAATGATTTAATCACCTCAACCATAGCAAAAATCAAACATATTATTGTAGTAAATTATCTCAATAAATTTCATAAAAGTTAAATCGCGGTATCAATACGTAAAAGAGTTTTGGAATCTAAAACTAATTTGGATTTTTTAATATTAGGCACAAATTGCATAACATATGCACCTTAGATATGTCTCATTCTAAAATTGTGTATAAAAATGGTATGAATGTATAGAATTCTGCCAAAACTATGAATTTGAATCATATAACTATGTGTTTTGGCCAATTTGAAAAAAATTGTAAATGTGGAGAACGTGCTTCCAAAGCATGTCCCCACTATATATGACGAAATTTGAAAAATTGATATAAGTACCAATGTGGAGAACATGCTTTCAAATCATGTCCCCACTAAATCTAAAAAGTATGAATGTGTGGAATCTATGCCTATATGACATGTCCCTATTGAATCTAAAAATTGTGAATGTGTGGAAGTCATGCCCATATGGCATACCCCCATTGAATTTGAAACTATGCCAAGTGTGGATAACATGCCTCTATGATATGCCCCTACTAATATTCCCCCCTTTTAATGTGAGAAAAAAATAGAAACTGGTAGTTACCTCAACTCAAAAGGATAATACAACTGTATAAACTGTGAATGGAATTTTGTAGCATATAAAAGGAATATGTCTAGGTAGATATAGTATGGAAGTGCATAAAGCCAATGTGATCATATGAAGGCCTAAGATGCATGATAAGGATCATGGCAACGTCTAGATAGTAACAGTACAAGCTCAATAAGAAAATCAAGTGCACACACATAAGAGCACTAAAAAATAATTCAAAAGGCAATGGTCCAAGGAGACCACAAACAAGGGGCATGTTCAAATGTCATACAATCGAAGGGACATGACTTAATCAAATGTCCAAAAAATTAAGGATGATATATTCAAATGTTCTTAAAATGAAAATGACATATGTAAATGTCAATGAAAGCATACATGGACATGGAGGCTACAAGAAAAGGAGCATATTCAAATTCTTGAATAAGGAATACAATATCAAGGTAAGACACTCAGTGAAGTGCATAAAGTAAAGCATAAGAAATTGGCATAAACATGTCATAGTAGCCCATGAATCAAACGTGTTAAGAAAAAATGTAAATTACCCTGTGTAATATATAATCATGGATAAAGACATTTGTAAGTACATATGTAATATCAAACATGATAATGTAGAGTAACCATCAAATCATATAACTTGTGTGTATCAATATCAAAGAAGTGGATGCCCCCAATGCATGCATGACATGAGTAGAGGGAAGGCCCAACATTTGAAATAGAAATATATCATGTATTTGTGTATGCCTATATCACACTCAAATATAAATGTGACACATATTTGTGTATGTAAATTTAAATCAGTATGAGATCCATCAACATAGAACTAACACATAGATGCTAAGAAGTTAATAGAACATGTAAGTGCCAAAAATATTGTTGAAATTTTTGAAAGTTTTTGAGTTTTTTGGTGTTTTTAGAATGTTTAAAATGGAAAGATCATTATATGATTCCATCTAATGGATGTTCATACATATCTTTCCACTTTGAACCTAGTTTAATAATCTTATGACATTGCCAAGGAGTATGAATAGGCTCAATATCTATCACAGTAGTATCAATGATTCTCTGCATATGTAAAATAAGACTTTATGGTCATGATGTAGTATTAGAAATAATAGGAGTAGGGGTTCATGGAACCCATCATTGAGTTTTACGTGGTTTATTTGGATTGACACTAGTAGAAACATGCTTATGTTCCCTAGATATCTGAACATGGTGCATATTTGATGGGGATTTTATGGAAGCCACTGTATAACTATGATGTAATGGTTTCTCAAGTACTAGCTTTCTAATAAATGGGATTGCCTATTGCTTACCTTTTTATAGTAATTATCCTTAGTAGGCTTCGTAATTAACTATCTAGATATAAGTTTCTCTTTTTCAAGTGTATGCTCATATGGAATTATGAAAAATATAATTACTTGATTGTCATGAATATATTTTACACACCCATTCACTGTAGAGGGTACTGTTCAAAGTGTGTGGATTTAAGGTTTCCTTAATAACATATCAAATGTGACTGTGGAAGGTATAACTAAAAATTTAGTAACCATATGTGTAGGAACGACCTATAAAGGTAAGTCAATCTCACCAAAAACCTCTTGGGAGGTCCCATCAAATGCTCTAACTGATATAAAAAAAGGTTTTAAATCATGATGAGTATAACCTAAGTGCATAAGTAATGTCATGGTGCAAACATTATCTCTTGCACCATTATCAATCATAACATTATGTATAAGGTATTTATCAAGGTATGATTGAATGAATAAATAATGAATATCATAGTCATCATCATTAATCTCATTGTCCTTAAAAATAATAGAGGGTCTCTGAACCATATGAGGTATATGTCATGTGTAGGTACAAATAATCACATCTAGTGGGTGTCCATAATGTGATGGAGGAGGATGTGCATAATATTCCATTTGTAATTTTGGTTCCTTTTTATAATGGTCTTGCAAAGGACTGTTAAATATGTTCTATTTGTGTGATCGCCAGGTTGTGTGCTTGATTCCTTTATAGGATCCTTAAATGCAAGATTTTATTCATCAATGAGATATTGGATCTTGTGATTCAAGGTAAACAATCTTCTTGTAGAATGCCATGGTCCCTGATGATAATCACAATGTGCATTTTCAGCATATCCTTTGGATAGAGGTTGACTCATATCAACCTTAATAAAAAAGAGGGAGAGATATAAATTGATGCTCTATTAACTGTTGGAGTAATGAAATTGGGGACTCAAGTAAATGAAATAACTGTCTCCTTCATGCATTAGATAAAACAAGTCAATCAAGATATTTTTAAACTATATTAAATATGGTGATTGTTTCCTTTTTAGGCTTAAGAGGTTTTATCTTATAACTTAGTTTGATTATAAATTTGGTACTAGATGTAGATGCAACTGGTGTGTTTGCTACATGAGCTTATTCAATGAAATAAAATTCATTTCATGATCATGTATAACATGGCATAAGTCATCAAAATATTTAAACTTCTTAAAAATAATGGACTCATTTAAAGGAGAAAACAAACTTTGCTTGAATATGTCTTGAAACTCCTTATCTTTCATAGGATTGGTCATTGTATCTAGCATTGTCTTATATCTCAAGTCATATTCATTGATAGGTTCATTATTTCCTTATTTGATTTTGTAAATTTTATCATAGGAAACCTTTTCAAAAATATTAATGGAAAAGTGTGTTAAAAATTGGTCTATAAGAAGTTTACATGCTTTCACAGATTAGAGAGGTAAATCATAAAACCATCTCAAAGCATAGTCCTTGAGGCTTCTTAGACATAATTTAGTCAAAAAAATTTCATTGGAGGATATACAAGGCATGCCACATAAAAGGATCAAAGATGTTGTTTAGGATCACCTTTGCCATCACAAAATGGAAACTCAGATCCAAAAAAATAGTTGGCAAAGGGTGTAAAGAGATTTCAAGTGGAAGAGGGTTATGTAATACATCTTGTGTATCAATAACATGAGGGAATTTTAATGCATTTTGTTCAATTTTTTTAACCTTGTCCTCCAAGGTATTTATAAGTTGAAGGAGTGTTTGAATTATAGACCCATTGGGATTTATATTAGTAATTTGATTAGTCACCAAATGGGATGTAAACATTGTTTGAGTAGTAATAGGCATTAAAACTAGTAGTTGATTTGATATATTTTGTAATTCCATGGCATATGTAGTAATAGTAGTTTTAATAAATAAAGGTTGAAAGACATAGTACATACCTCCACCAGTTTTAGGTGGATTGATAGGTATGGAATCAGTTATAGTGCATTCTAAGGATTCACCATCACTAGGTGAGTCAACCATAGTTTTATCTTGTTTACTTATTTCATCTCTTGCAACATACAAACATACATCCATTAAGCTCTTGTTATTATTGAGATGAGTAATCATTGATTTTTTATCTTCCATTTAGAATCAATTTTTTTCAATAACACTTTTCATTGCTTCACAAATGAAAAAAATATAAAATTTACAACAAAGTACAACAATCAAGAAAAATTAGAAAACCCTAATCGACTTAGGGTTTATGTTCAAAGATCAGGTTCACCAATTGTTTAACCTTAAAATAGATGTAAGAATCTTAACTTTGGAGTATAAAAGGTTGATAATATAGAAATGATAATATACAAGGGTGATAATTAGATATACAATAGACCAATTAGGTGTTAAACTCATATATAATTATACACTAAATTTATTAAATTGAGAATAGGCTAAATATATAAATTAAAATTAAGTTATACCTATAAATGACAAAGAATTAATATACTTAGTTGGTTCGGATGCTAACACAATGCACAATCTAAACTAGGTATAAAATAGGCTAGAAGTAGATTATGGAATAGTCATCAGATTTTAGATTTGACACTTTTAGATCTTTGGACACTAGTATCATCCTACAATATTTATGTTGATAGTACTATTTGGGGTTAATACAAGTGTCCTATACATAGTACTTATTGGGTAAAGATGTGACCACTTGGATGCTTCTAGATTTGACATCGCTTTCGTTCTAGTGCATTTAGATCTAGGTCATAGACTAACACTCATGAATTTTCAAAACACTAGTTATTTATCTTCATGGTGACCTTGGGGAAAAATGGATTAGTGAGAATATAATGTCAAGGTGATCCCAAAAACCCCTCTATCAATGAACATTTCTTACATACCCAATAATCTGAAGAGGGCATCAAATTGATTTAGTTTTACCTTATGTATTAGATTGTGTGTGATTCATACAATATGTGTAAAACAAGTACCACAGTGGCACAACTTGTAACTTGGTGATTTAATGTCTTAGGGAACTCTTTTAGTACTTTTGACCTATAGATGTGTTGTTTCTATGACTAGTATGGAAATATGAAAGCTTTGTCTAATTGAATGCTCTTTGAATACACTTTATTAAGATACTAGGTATTGTTCTCTTGTTTTATATGTGAGGAATGAATGAGGGTCGATCTTTTATTTATATCAATCCCTTTGGTCTAACATCCCCACTAGGATCTACCTAGAAATATGTGATTTTTTTTAAATTTTAACAACCTATTATTTTATTATATTACACCACAAGAATCTAATTAGTGATTCATATAAAATACTATAAGTATGATAAATTTGAAATGATAATGTGACATTATTCATCACTGATCACTATCATCATAAGAAACACATCATAATTGAATATAAAAAGTAACTATAGACTTCTAACCATGACTGGTACAATCATATAGCCATTATTGTCAATGTACAATAAATAAGTAATTACAACTCATCAGGTAATGTTTTAATAATAAATATAATACAATGTACAAATACAAGATACATGGCCCATAGAGCATGTGTTTCTTGAACTCTAGTATATATGGCAATCTCAAGTGTCATCTCCAAAGAAGTACTATTGTGGGGAGAGAGAGAGAGAGCATCATCCAAGTGCTTTTTCACACTAATCATAAACCATTAATCCCCCACACAATCCCCCATTAGGGAATAGCCCTACTTTTATAGATGAGTAGATAGTGATGGTATGGGAATATAGAGAGACAAGCTAGTATCTCTGTGTTGTATGATTTATAAAAACATGCAATGTCCCATAAAGAAATCCATTTTAACATTATATTGCACAAACATGTAAATCATACATATGAAATAACAATGTGTAACTAACATTACTTTGGCCAAAGTTTTCAACAGTTATTGATCTCTATGATCAATCAATTTTAAACACACCACTTGATCGAATTACCTTCATCTAGCATTGGTGATGCTAATAAACTAGTGAATTCTATCTCACTACTTATTTAGTATTAGTAATATGAGATTTGGTTAACATAAATATAACCAATAGATTCATATATATTACCTCCTACTAGTAATCATAAAACATGTTAAGTACAAGAATAATCAAAATGCATACATTTAATCTATCAAACGTATGAATGAATCTCTACAACATTATTTAACACATAAATAATAAGAATAACAACTACAACTTATACCATCTAGGTATAATATACATTTAAACTACAATTTTTTAATTACTATAAGGAGTTTCCAAATATAGTGCATTTTATGACAAACCATATTATCATAGTCCATTATTCTTGAGCACAACTACTCAAATTTAAACAACCAGTCATAAAAATTTCAAAATCAAAAGTCCCATAATCTTAATTATGTTTTGTTTGTACATGATCTTTTATTTATACGTCTTGTTTTGTTTTAGGAGACTCTATGCATAAATAATTGGTATCTTACTTTTCCATAATCTATGACTTAGTTTATAACAATCAATATATTTATAGGTACCACCACTATATACCAATACATACTATATATGTATACACACCTATACATATTAATATAGTGTGTTATGTACACACATAATATATATAGATTCATTATTAATTTCCTGGAATCATAGTATATATCATGAATACTACTCATATATGATAACATTTACACTTAGATTACTCTATATCTTATCAAGTATCAAAAATTAGATAAGATTTATTGTTCAGTTAAATATATTGACATATTTAGCAATATTAAAACATAATTTATCTCTGGAATTATGAAATGGCTAATCAATTTCTCATCTTAATATGATAATCAACCCACTTAATTTGGCATAAATAAAAGTGTAAATAGAACGTTCATGATTTTTCATTTCCAATTTCCAAGGTTAGCCTAGCTTAGTCTAATCAAAATATCATTAATGTCTTTGCACCTACAATATATATTATGTAATATAAGCACCATAAGTATCACAATCAAAGAAAAAATATAACTTGCTATGAACTATAATCATAGATATCTCCTATGGTCTAACAAATGATTACAAATAGATATACTATTCAACGATTTAACAAATTTATACATATGCAGATTTATATAGGAATCAGGAAAGGACCAAATTTCCAAAATGCCAATATCAATATATACATAGTGATTTAACATATTTAATGATTTGGTAATAGTTATATCCATTGTACATACCTGATATATATATATATATATATATATATATATCCAATTTTTAGCGCATAATTTGTGTTTATCATAATATTTACTCAGGTCAGTTCATTGAGTAGAAACTTGTAAATATAAATGGTTATACATGTATTAGAATAAAAAAGTCATCCCATATATTTTACTCATTATTTATATGGACATATCGATCTATATATTTATATTTTCCAATATATAGTTCCTCTTAATATGCACATCATCGCTCCCCTATGTTACTTGCCAAAGTTATTACATATGGTTCACTGTAGGATAATATATAATATCCAATTGCTAGTTTATTGATTCATTCTACCTAGTTTCTAGTGAACTATTCTCATCTCTAAGTTTTCATATCATTATATTATAGGATCTATACACAAGGTATATTGGCTTCATAATAATAGTTCTTTTTATGCTTGCTAATAGGTAATTTGTATATACAACATACCATCTAAACTGATTAATATAAATCATTAAATTTTTGGCAGTAATATAAACCACTAAGTATTTACCAGAACTTATTAATATTATTTTATCACAATAATAATATCATGTGAGTTTTTTATTATATATATAAACTAAATTTAATATGAACAATCATTTAATAGCAGATTGAATATAGGATCTAATTTACAAACTTATATATATATATATATATATATATATATATATATATATATATATATATATATATATATATATATATATATATGAAAACTTAGTTGGAATAATCCCCACTCATATTTATACAATCTCATTTACACATATGTATATATAAACTAGATTTAATAATGGATATTGTATTTGTTGTTTAGATATGAAATTGATTGTATACGAATTAACTAGTGTGCATAACGTCTATTCATTAAACATATAATTTGATTAAAATAAATTATATCATATAAGAGATTATCAAAACACTCTTTTTTTATATAGGACATATAAAAGTACACTACTCTGACAAGTAAATAATAGATAAACAGACAAAATTATAAACAATATTGGTAGGGGCATACCTAATTATGAATACTTGGGATTGTCATTTATATTCTTAGATTCTTCAAATCACCCCCACTTATTCCTCTTTAACTCCTCTTCTCCAACCTTTGCTTCTCCTAGGTGTCCTCTCTCCTTTCTATGCCACACTCTGCTCTCTTTTTCCCATTTTACTGCTCACTCACTTTTTCTCCACCTTTTTTATGACGTGTTCTTCTTTTGTTAAGCAGATGATTTATCTTTATCTCTCTCTCTTTATCTATCTTTTTTTCTATTTTTATCAAAATCACTAAATCACCATATTTTTTTTTCTCTTCCATATTTGGAATGATTTTAAATCTTATCCCTTTTTTTAAAATATAAACATGTATTTCCTAAATAATGACTCATTTCCTAATTATAAAATCCAATACAATTAGTTTTTCTATTTAATTCCCATTTTTTTCACTTTTCATATTTATACATTTAATATAATATATTTACTAATTAATAATAATACGAATTAATGATATATAGTCCTTTTAGTATATATAACTAATTATAATGACTTAATAACAATAAGTCATTAATATTCTTTTAATAAAAAAAATTAGCATTACACTCGTTATTATTCTATTCCAAACTTATAGTAACCACAACACAAATTCTACCTAGTTAGTGTATGCAATTAGAAATGCATTAGATCTATAAATCAATCCTAGCTCAGAGAAGATAGATCCTACTTACACTTCTGATTGGGGATACATTAGATAATTGGAAATATGACCAATAAGTGGATCTGCTAGACCTAATTAGGGGATATCTTACCACAATAATAATACTAGGGAAGGTTCCAAAGCCTTTAGCCAAGAAAAATCATGAAATAACCCTAACTAAGCCCTATGTTTTCATATTCACTATACTAATAACAAGTAAAACAAAGAAATCTAATCTAATTCTCACCAAAGCTTGTGACACAATATGAGGGTTAGTAAATAAATGAAAATAAACATTCATAAGAGGATCATAATTAAGCTATGTATAGGTAAAACCCTTATGCATGGAGAAGAAGAGTAATATTATTCAAAAGCCAATACTTATGTTACTTCTATCTACTAAAGAGAGGTGCAAAGTTATGGATACTTACCTAAAAGATGAACCTATCGAGACTCAATCTCTCCCTTGGCCAAAGGGGATTCATAAGAGGTTGTTGTGGTTTTTAAGGATCAATAAGAAATTCCAAGCGTCCAATACTTCTCCACAAGACTAGATTCTCTAAGTAGAAACCCTAAGCTAAGACTCCTCAAGTAGAATGATGGAAGAACAAATTATAAAAAAGTGCAAATGAATAATAACTCTTGATATCTCTCTAATAATGGTGAAATGATCTTGTATATATAGGTAGATTTAACCCTAAGCCCTTCCAAAATTTTCATCTGATAAGGTCAACCTAGTTTACCTAGTACTAATATTGACAAAAACTCACTAGGTCATGGGCTAGGTTAGCCAAAAGCCAACCTAGACCCTAAATGATTTTTACCAATAAGAGTACAAGGTCAACTCAGTTGACCTAGTATTATAAACTATTAAAAGGGGTGTTAGGTTAGGAAAATGGATAATAGAGGTGGTAAATGATTGGAGGAGTGTGAAAAAGAGGAGTAATAGCTTAGAATAATGTTTTAAGAGTTGTTTGGATTGGTAATAAGTGGCAATAAGGGAAAATAATCCTATAAAGCACCAATGATCTACCCACCCCTTTCTTGGCACACCCCTTAAGGTGTGTACTCAGAGAGACTGAGATTTAATGGGTTCTTGCAAGATAAAAAGCATCAATATTTGATAAAAGATTGAAAATATTGTGTGTATACATATGCCCCGCATGAATCTCATCATGTGTCACTTAGGTGAAATTGGGGATGGTGCTTAGAGAAAGAACATAGTAACACATAATGCTGAGGCTAAAAAAAATTGCAATATTTTATATCAAAAGTAACTAAAAGTAAATGACTGAAAGGGAAATAATCAAAAAGTAAATGTGATGCATACCTTGACTTACCTTTATTGCTAGATGGTTGTTTATTGTGTTTGTATTTTTTATTGTGGAGGGTGTAGAGACTACTTTTGACAAACCCAAGAATACAAAACTAAAGAGAAAAAATAAATAAATGAAGGAAAGCCAAGATAAATAGTGCTATGTGGATGGGATGTGCTTGAAAATTTGGCAAGTTGGGGTGACAAGTGCTATGTTAAACCAAATGACCAAGTTAAACTTTAGAGTAAATTGGGTAACCAAAAATCTAAAGCTACTAAAGATGAAAAAACTCAAACAAGTAAACCTTGAGTAAGAAAGGCAAACTCACTAGGTTAAACCAAAGATACATGTCAAAAATATGGTAATCAAACATCAATTTGAAAGCAATAACAATCCTTACTTAAATAAATATGGGCAATCAAAATGGTAAAACAACATTGATGAATAAGTAGTAACAATCCTTAATCATCAATGAAAAAAGGTGCATAAAAGGGAAAACAACATTGGTGAGTGAGAAGTAACAATCCAAACTCACTCAATAATGGAAAAAACACATGAGAGTAGAAATGAAATTACGTGTCCACAAAAAGGGTGGTACAATAATGATAAATGGTAAAGGAAATCAAAACATGTCTAGAGATGTAGAGCCTTGGTGAAAAGAAAGTAATTCATAGTCGCTCAAACATATTATTTTATTCTAAAGATAGATAAAAAAAACTAAAACAAAGTAGTGCTAGCATGTTTTTAATATGTGAGGAAGAAGGAAGTATAGAAGAGGGAAAATAGATTTAGAATCACACATGCCTATCAAGGGGGGAAAGGAAATGGGTGGAGGGGAGATTGATGGAAAATCCAAGGTAGAGGAACTCTTTATCAAAGTCAAGACACTCAAATTAGGTTTGTCAAACAAGAGGAATTTCAACCTTAAGGACTCTAAATAACTTCTCCTAGCCACACAAATCTTAGGCTAATAAATGAAGTATGTAGATCATCCCATGAAGGCTATATTCATGAAAAAGTGAAATGGACCTGCCTTCTCACAACATGTTCTCTATTCCTCAGGACCCCTTACAAATCCATTGGTATACTATGAAGATTAGGTACTTGTGTGAGAAATAAGGTAGCACCATAGAGTTTTTTGAATTCTCTTATTCCAAACTAGTGGCCTACAATACCCTAATATACCTCAGCGCTAGTGTGAGTCTAATTATAGAGTTTGAGCTTTGATTAGAGATAGGATATGTGCTTGTAATCATGTATTTTGATGTGATTTTAAATTTTTAAATTTTTATGTTGCCTTTTATATATCATTTCCTTTTATTTCAAATGATTTAACTTTGAAATTTCTTGATGGATTTTTTATATTCCTCCTCCATATGGATTTGAAAAACTAAACATGGGTGCTAAAGATGACTTTCATTTGAATACTTGGGACTTGGTTACTAAGAGAGAGAATTCAAAGAGCATAATGCTTAAGAGTCTCATAAATCCAAGTACAATAAAAGTGTTATCTTAACTTTGATCTTGTTTTATCCAATGTGGAGTGAAAGGAAAGGAAATCAAGAGGAATGAAACATGAAATAATTTAAATTATTTTAAATCACAAAAAATATGATAAAAAGTGAAAAAGGGATACAATGATATTAAAGTGTGATTCCTTATCATAAAAATGAGGGAAATAGAGGAAAACATGCTAACATAGATTGTTATGCAAATCTCATTTATCAAAAGAAGCTAAAGTTAAAGATTGAGAACAAAGGATCGAGAACTTGTAACCATTGATAAACATGGTATAGAGAAATGAATGACATGATGGTAATTTGATGAGGAAGTCTAGGTCTTATCCATGGTCTTACATTAGAACTCATAAAAGGGAAACTCATGAGGGTGTAAAATATTATTGGAAAAGTAAATGAGGTAAGAGAAAGGTGGTATTTGTGAGGAAGGCTAGGTCATATCCATGGTCTTACACTACAACTCATAAAGAGAAACCCAAGGGGTGCCAAAAAGTTTGTAAAAAGTATGAAATCAAAGAGGAAAAATTTTACATCATGAGGAAGATCAAGTCCTTTCCACGGTTTTACAATGAAACTCATGCAAAAAAGGGAAACCAAAAGACCAAAAAGGACTAAGGTTTGTGAAAAGAGAGGAATGTTGTAGAGAGTGAGACCCATGTCAGTAACCTACAAAAATTATTTTATAGATAGAATATAAAAAGCATGAAATTAAGGGAAGGATTAGGCAAAATACTTCTTTTGTAATTGTGTGTTGGTGGGCTCTTTTAAAACATGGCCTTCATTGGTTTGAAGACGATAGGTATTTGGACCAAGAATATATTTGACCAAATAGGCACCCCAATATTTTTGGGCATATTTACCTTATTTGTTATGAGTGTATTGTAATTTAAGGATAAGATCACCAATATTTAATTTACAAACTTTGACACATTTTTTATGTTGTGTGGCAATGCGGGCCTTATATTAGTGATTGCATTGCAAAGTAGAAAGATGTCATTCATTAAGGAGATTAAGGGCATGAAGGCAAGCTTCACATAATTATTCAATAGGTATGATACCATGAAGATATATATGAAGAGAGGGAAGCTCAAATTCCAATGGAAAGACTGAATCAAAACCATAGACTAGAGAGAATGGCTTTGCCCCAGTGGTAATACATATGCTAATCTGATAGGACCATAGATAATGATAGAGATGAAGGTGCTAATCTGTGCATGTTTCATGAATTATTTTTTGGAGAATTTTATTAAGAAATTTTCTGGTGGATTTAGCTTGGACATTACATTATGGATGATAGGGTGTGGAAAATTTGTGATTGATTTTAAATTTAGCATAGATTTGTTTGACATAGTTATTTTTAAAATTACCACCATTGTATGAAATAATAGTATGAGGGACACCAAAGTGGTAGATAATTTTATCAAGAATGAATTTGGAGATGGTCATACTAGTGGTATTAACAAGGGTCATAGCCTCAACACACTTGGTGAAATATTCTATGGTTGTGATTATAAAGACATGCCCATCTTGAGATCTGGGTATTTTTATTATGAGATCTAATCCCCACATGGAGAATGGCCAGGGAGATTCTACAGTTTGAATCTTGGATAGAGGTGATTGAATTAAATCATTATGAATTTGGCAAGGAGTACACTTTTTTATCAAATTTGATGCCATCTTTTATAAGAGTGAGTTAATAGTATCCCATACATAGGCATTTACATGTTGTAGCATCTCTGCTATAGTGGCCACAACAAATGCCCCCATGTGCTTATTCAAGAAAAGGAGGAACCTCATCTTGTATAACATAACAGAGCAAGATACCTTTAGCATTGAAATAATATAGGATGCTATATCGAATACATACTTAAATGCTTATTTATGAATATGAGTCTTTTTGTGGGAATCTAGGCTGGGAAGAAAAGTTTGGTGTACTATAAATTGAATGATGTCTTTGTACCATAGGCTTTATCAAATGGTGACAACATTTATGTGGTAGATAAATGAATCATGTGGTTGAAGAAAAGATGGATATTTTCTTATTTGGATAAGAAAAGTGGGATAAAAAATAACTTGGTACAAATGAAAAAGAAATGTTGAAAAAGTGAGGGAATCAACAATAGAATTTTGACCTCGAGGGATAGGTTTGATAGTGAAAAAAATGAAATATTTAATGAGAGTAGTTGAAATTTGATGAAAATAAATGAGATTTTCATTCTTGCATTGCTAATCACCATTGACTTGGTGAAAAATAAGTTGAGAATTAGCTAAATCATGCAAGTATTAGATAACTAAATTAATAATAGCTTTTATACCTAAGATTAGAGATTCATACTTTGTCACATTGTTAGTGACATCAAATGTTAAACAAAAAATTGAAGGGATGATTTTGTTGAGAGGGCTAGTAAGAATGTAACCTACCCCAACTCCTTGAAGGCATTTAGCACCATCAAAGTGAAGGGTCCAAGTATCCTCATGTAAATTGACATAGATTTCAAGAAGTTCTTTGATGACTAATTTTGGTTTAGTAGTATCAGGGAGGATAGTTGATTCATCAAGATTACTTACTTCAAGATCAGTAGTGAAGTTATGGAAGTAATCTTTAAGATATATAACTTAGTTGAGATCTTCAATATAGAGAATATTATCATCAAGAAGACTATCTTGAAAGTGATTGATAGTAGGTACAAGAACTTAGCAAGTTGATCGGCTATGATTTCTCCTTTGATATATTTTTGAGTAACAATTCAAAGATAAAAATTCCATAAGGACCATCTACTTGTCAATTCTATCTCCAGGGAGAAAGGCTTTGGAGAAAAAGTGATGAAGGGGGTCAAAATGAATGATGACATAAGTGGTCTGATAAATCATGTAATGTCAAAGCTTTTTAGTTATAAAATATATGGTGAGACAATATCATTCGACTTTTGTGTAAAATTTCTCATTATCGATGAGGCCTCAAACGATATAGTAAATGGCATACTCTCTTTTGGTATCATCTTATTGGGTAAGCATTGCCCTAACTAATATAGGTGTGTAATAAGTATATAAGATTAAAGGTCGATCATTAGAAGGAGGAATAAGCATAGGTGGGAAAAGCAATTATTATTTCATGTTATCAAATGCTTTTTGACAATGATCCATCCATTCTATAGCATTACCTTTCTTAAGAAGAAAATTGATAAAGTTAATATGGTAAGCCCTTTTGAGGACAAATCATCTAATTACCCAAATTTTATTGAGATAAGTGTGAATGTTTAACATGGATCGAGGGATGGGCATGTTGATGATAACACTAATTTTGGCAAGGTCAACATCAATATCGTAGAGAGAGACTAAGAATACTAACAATTTACCATATGTGACACTCAAGACACATTTGTAAGGATGCAGTCTAACTTTGTATTTGAAAAGATAGTCAAAGATGATGGTAAGATCATAAAGATAAGTCTGACAACTTTTATATTTATAAATGAGGTCATCCACATAGGTTTCTATTATTTTTTGGATAAGATCATGAAAGATATGAGTCATTACTCATTGATAAGTAGATCTAACATATTTGAGGCTAAAGGGAATTTTAACATAGAGATATGTGCCCAATCTATGGTGAAAGTGGTTTTATGTTGGTCCTTAGGGGAAATGTGAATTTGATTGTAACCTGAGAATCCATACATAAGAGATAACATTTCATATCCAACTATGGAATCAACAATGGAATTTATTGAAGGTAAAGGGAAATTATCCTTGATACAATCAAGATTAAGATTATGAAAATCAATACAGATGAAAATGACCATAGTGACCTTTTTCTAAATGAGAACTATGTTAGAAACCCATATAGAATAGTCCAATGGTTTAATAAACTTAGCATCAAAAAGTTTGATAATTTATTTGTGACATAAGGTCAAATTTTTTATTGTAAATTTTTGTTATTTTTGACACACAGGTTTGGTATCAAGATAAGTGATGATGTTGTGTACCACAATGATAGGGTCAATACTTAGCATGCCCTTGTAGGACCAAGCAAAGATCTTATGATAATTATCAAAAAATAAGCTAAAGTTATCATGTTTGATAGATGAGAGTTTTCAAGAGATTCTAATTGGTCGAAGGCATGATAGAATACCATATTCAATGCAAGTAATTTATTCAATAAACATAGCATTGCCATCTTATAAGTGATATGGTGCATTAAGTAAATAATAAATTGGATTAGATTTAGGATTAATGCTAGTGATGAAGTTTTTGAAATAAGGACCTTTGTTTTTAAAATTCCAAAGTTTGTGATGTTGCTAAGGGAGTTGAGTTCTCATGCATGAAGTATTTCAAGAATAGCTTCATCACTTGGCAAAGTGGGAAGAGGACCATAATAATCAACATCTACATCAAGATCAAAAACTTGATTACCATGGTGATCATATCCATAATGTATCTGATGGACATCTATGGCATTGACATTTAATTTAATCTCAAGAGTAGGAGAAGTAATTGGATCATATAGGTGTGTCATTAGTTTCTTTGATGGGAAAATAATTGGAAGTAGTGATGGGATCTATAGGTGGTAATAAATATGTAATAATATCTAGAAGTTTAGAATGTATGATTTGTTCTACCACCCAAGGAGTATCAAGAAGAAGAGAATTAACAGGATGTATATGAACTTCAAGATTTAATTCATGATCCATGGAAATGGTATGGACATCTCGGTTAAAAACATGTATTTGAGCTAAGGTTTTTTGAAAAATTTAAACATCCAAGTCTTGATATTGATCTTAGGCCATGATGTAGTTATCATCATAGGTTGGATAAATGGTACATACTTGAGATTCAGGGGGGTTTTTAGAATGTGAAATCCTAATATTACTAAATTTATGTGGAGACATGATTAAAGGGAATTGGATTGATTTGGCCAATCCATAATCATTTATATGAAGGCATCTTCTAGTAAAGAAGGCTCCTGAGCATTACATGGAGGGGTAAAATTAGTAATATCATCAATGAGAGGAATAGTACAGTCATGAGGTAATAAAAAAGGAAGAATCCATTTCAAGATATAAGTAGGTAGCTTAGTAGTGTTGTAAGTATGTTTCAAATAATTAGGTTCATCATCATATAAATCATCAAGAGTGACTGGTAAGTTTGGATTAGTGTTGAAGAACTTGGGTAAGGGAGCTTTTTTGATGGTAGGAATGGTAGGGATGTGGTATTGAGACTTTAAATTAGGAAGTTGAATACTCCAAGGGTTACAATCAACTTAATATTATACCATTTGCTATTATGTAATAATTTAATGCATTAGATATCGAAAGAGGTGATGGCCCTCATTCTATGAGTCCATGGGTGACCAAGGACCATGCTATAAGATAAGGGTACAGAAAGGACCATGAGTTTAGTTTGAACGATCTTAGGTATAATGTTTAAGGGAATCCAAATATAAACAAATGAATTTTGATTAGTTTTATCAAATCTATGACTAAGTAAGGTCGGTTTGCTTGAGATGATCCATATTATATCCAAGTTGTTGGATAATCCATAAAGATGTCACATTAATACTAGAGCGTTCATTAGCTAAGACTTTATTGATAAGGTTAGTATTAATGGCTATTTTAATGAAGAGTGGTAGATCATCAAAATAAAATGGATTTCATCATTAATTATGTCTTCTTCAAGAAATTTAATAGATAGTTTGGAATAAGGACACATGATTTAAATGGTATGCACATTGGTCACTTGAGTTTTGATATAAGGTGGTTCTTTATTTATAGGGGATGTATGTTCAATTTCTTGTAATTATTTAATAAGGAACTTGTGATGATAAGGGGAAGTACAAACTAACTCCATAAATGGAATATTTCAAGGTATGAAGTTAAGTTCTTCAAGAAAGTCCTAAGGGAATTTAGAAGAAGAACCAATGTAGCTTTTGGAAGGTAAGGTAGATTTTAAAGGAATAGGAGTTATTGGGGGTTCAAAAGGAGGAGATGGTTCCTCATGGTTTTCTAAAGCTACATTATTAGTTGTAGTATCTTTGAGAAGTTATTCCTCTAAAGATGGTTCCTTAGGTTTGGTGATAGGATCTTTATGAGATGGTTTGTGATGATAATTGACATTAGATGTGTTAACATATTGATAATTATTGTAATATTTTTCATAGTTAGTATCAATACCACAAAAACCTTGGTAATTCGTTAATTATTATCTATGGAAAAAGAATTTTTTTTATTAGAAGAAGAATCTTTAGAGGCTTGTCATTTTTAAAAAGAAGTGTTGTACTCTTGATGATGAAGGTTGATCATGGTTTCATGATTAAAGGAATAAACCAGCATGTAAGAGACAATAAATTTAGTAAGCACTCTAAAAGATTCATGGGAATGACCAATGTCGGAATGGAACCATCAAAATTGGTTAGGGTCATATCACTTAAGAGGATTATTAGGATAAGTAAATGGTTTAGATGGTGGTAAAAAATGTTTTATTTACTGCATAATGAGTAGTATGTGAGAATATGAGGGAGTGTTAGCTTTGTAAAATCCTAGTTTGGTTTGAGGAATATTGTCAATGATATCATTAATATAGGTTTGAAAAGATCCTTTAAGGAATTTAGGATCAAGTTTGAATTTCTTCATGAGAGAGTCTTGATGTTTAGCTTAGTCAAGAGCTTCATTAAGTGTTTGGGGATCAAAAGTTCAAACCTTATATTGAAGAGGAGTTAAATAAGTAATAAAGATTTTAAACAAATTGTCATCAATCATCTTATAGTCATCTTTATGAGCCAAAAATTTCCATTGTTTGATAAAATTGTTGTTTCCAAAATCAACTACACTCATTTTTGAAACAACCCCTACGAAACTTGTCTGTTTTGCCTCTTTTTCTCTAAGTTCATTTTTTGAGATGAATTTTTATTGTTCTCATGTTTGTCAGCTGGCATCACTCAAAGTTCATAACGTCTCTTTATTGTGTTTTCCCTAAAATGCAAAAGTCATTACAGTCTTGATGCGACCAGGGGACAAATTTCTCATTTCTCAGGGTTAGTCTTTTTCTTGCTTTTTCATGCAAAAGTGGCAAATTTTGCTGACAATGCATTTTTCTATTTTCCATGCAAAGGCAGAAAATTTTGCTACCCTTGCATCTGAAATGCAGGAGCAGCAAATTTTTTTGTCCCTACATTTTTCTCCTTCCCTTGTAGGAGTGGCAAATTTTGCCACCCCTACACTACCTCATTTTTTGTGCATGGCATTTATGGCCATGCACATCAAGTGGTTGGGGTTGATTTTTGCCCCATTTAATCTCTTTTTGGTTCTTTTTTATTTATTTCTTCCAATCCTCCTCCTGCCCTCTGCCTCTGGATGATCCAGCAAGCGGGAAGAAGCATTTTTCATCAGATTCAAGTTCTCGTCGTGCATTATTTTCCAGGTAGGTATTTGTTTTTGCATTTTTTTCATGTTCTTTCCTCTTTTTAGGTTTTCTTTTAGTTTTATTTTTTCCTCCTCTTCCCTTCCTCCTGTCAGGACACCTTTCTCCTTCCATCGCGCTTATTTCCTCCTCATCACTTCCTCCCCATTCAACTTTTCATCCTTTTCCTCCATGCTAGGACGATGATTTTTGCCACCCTCCCTTTTTTCCTAAGTCTCTTACCCATGTAAGTTTGGTGATTTTTACTGACCTAACACTACATTTTCTTCTTTTGCATCGGCAACAAATTTTCTCACCGATGCAACTTGACTTGACCACAATGTAGGGGCAGCAAAATTTGCCACCGTTACACCTATTTTTCCTACCTACAAGGGTGGAAAATTTTGTCACCCTTACACGTTCTTTTCCCAAAATGCATAGGCAAAAAAAATTTCCACCGATACATTTTTCATTTTAATATCCACAAGCAGCAAATTTTGCCACCTATGCATGCATACCCATCCCACATGCCAGGGTGGCAAATTTTGCTGCCCCTGCATCCTTTTTCTCTATTTTTCTCTAACTCTAGAGAATTTTCATTCCTTCCATTTTTCATGCCTCCTCCCCATTTTCTCATCGCTTTCCAACCCGCTCACACCTTGGCCCTATCAAGTGCCCTTCTTTGGTCATGATCACCTGACGGCAATTTCCCTAAATTACCAATTTTTCCCTAATGGCATGATCATGATTCTTATCGCAATTCCCCCTAAGGATCCTCCTTCATCGACATGCTCTTAACAAAGGCTCATCCTAATGACTGAAGCTTCTTAGAAGAAGTCAAAGGCCATGAAGTACCAGTATCAAGGTGTCTTTCCAATCACCTCAGTCACTTCTAATGTCGATGACATTAGAGACACAGAGATCGGCCACATAGATATGGCCCAGTTCATGGAAAGAACAAAGGCAACAAACCCAAGCTCAGAGATGAAAAGAATAATTGAGAGCAACATCCATCTAGTCTCCTCTTTCCCTATGGCAGTGTATCACATAGAGTTCATCCTTTAATGCACCCAGTTCTATCATAGAGAGAACACGACAGTGTCAGATGCCAATGGAAACATGGTAATTCAATTAGACCCTAAATTTATTGATAAAATTTTCATGTGCCCTCCTACTATCGAAGTGTTGAAAATTGAATTCATTGAGGCACATAAAGAGTAAGACAAAGATCCTGAGAGGGCAAAAAAGTGATAAATAACAGATGGCTCAAGACTCCCAGAGCCAACTAATCTAGATGGCCACATAATTTTCTAAGAAGTGATTTTATAGAGGAAGTTTGTGACTTAATTACTCTTCTCAGCAGAGTACGAGGTCTACCATATTCTTCCTAATTTCATGAATGGGTGTATCCCTTTATTAAGATAATTCTACAAGGGAAACAAGTCATCTTTTGGGGTGAGCAGATCAACAACGCTCTTCATGAGGAATTGACAAAGGTGTCTACTACTTCAAAGTTTTATATTACTTCATACTTAGCATACATTGTGGCTTCAATGTAAACCTTTCCAGGTCTGAAAACAAAAGGAGACAGAAGAACCACCCCTGTTTATTCATATTACCCTCAGCTGACATTAAAAGGATCAATTCGTCACTTTAGGAGGGTAAATTATGCCTTTTTCATGGTATTTTTGTGCCTTTTTGATCCTCGGCTAGAATAAAAAAGAGTATCAGATGAAGCCTGGATGGTCGTCAATGATTTTGGTTGCATGTTTTTACAATTTCCCTCCTTTTGCTATCTATGGGTTGGCTTTTTCCAAGGCTATCCCTACATGCTCCTCAAATTTTCTTTTGACAAATTAGTCATAATGGAGCTATGTATATAGATTATTATCATACACACTAAGCAATTGGAACTTGAGAAGCCATGTTTCATGTTCTCAATAGAAATTGGTAGATACTCAGTTTTGACTACCGCCAAAGCAAGGGTAATGGAGACAAAAATGTAACTGGTCACCATGAAGTAGTTCAAAAAAAGGCCCAATTTTGACTATAGGGGTGTCAAGGATATGATCAAAAGAAAGACTCAATTTTATGAGCCCATGATTGAGGACATCTAAATAGACTTGAGAACAGTGAAAGAGATTAGAAGAATGGACTACAGTAAACTGACTCTGGAGCAGATTGAAAATCTAGGGCTTGCATATATTCCCCCTAATTTGGTTGATAATAAAAATATAATTAACATTATATATCGGGCTGAAAAAGTTGCTAACTCTCCTCTTCCTCCAATTTAGTGGTCCCAAAAAGAGTTGACTTCTTTAAGGATGAGATTCAAACCAATATTGGCTAACCCCAATGATTGGCTAGCAGCCAAAGGAATCACATTGAAAGAATTCATCATAAGATCATAGGCTAAATTCCAAGAAGAAATAAGGAAGAGAATAGAGAATATAACTAAGAATAAAGGTGAAGTTCCTTCTCCTTCTAGGCCTCACAAGCCTAGGATCATCTTTGTGTCAAAGAAATCAAAGGTTGTTGAGAAGGAGCCAAAATCAACAACTATGGGGGCTGGAGAACAAAGCACTCAAGAATAGGTGGTGGAATGGATGGAGACAGATGACAAGCCTTCAGAGCAATAGAGAACTGAAACTCTATCTCTCCAAGAAGGGGCACAACCACTTGCAGGGGTTTCTTCTTTCCCACCCCAATCCCATGTGGCATCTCCTTCACCTCTTTCTCCCGTTAGCATTCCTTCTTCTTGAGCTGCCTTTCCTTCTAGATTTATTTTTGGTGATCCTCAAGGCACTTCTAGAGATGTCCTTAAATCCTCAAGATCTATCTCTAGTCTCTCATCTCCTTCTTTTAATATCAGAGACAGTTCTACCATCGACCAACTAGTAGCCAATATAGTTTCACCTGTTACACCCACTATTCCCACTAGTAGTGCAGATGTTACCACAGTAACACCAATTGCAGTGACTGTTGCCATGGTAAGTGCTTCTACTCTCCCACCTTGGTTATCAGCTTTCACACCCAAAAGGAAGAAGCAAGCCATCTCTACAGATGACTTTGATTTTGGCAAAATAGTGCCAGTGAAAGCTAAGACCCCTAAAAAACCAAGGATCCTTTCAAAAATAGTTGAAGAAGAGGGGCACAAATTTCTAGAGATAGCCAAACCTCCATAAGATGCAACCCTAGAGGATTTTGACATGAGCAACTATTCCATTTCTTGTATTGAGTTGGGGAAAGTAACTCACGAAGGTGCAAAGAGCGACCTACAATCATCAATGGATATCATGGTCCAAAAATTTGATAGGGAGAAAGAGATGAAAGATTATTACAAGGTAAAGGTAGAACAATTGACTGCGGTAGTTAAGAGATTCACTTTTTTTCTTGAAGCAGTGACCCCAGAAGCCTTTTCCATAGATGATTCTGTTATCCAGAAAGTAGAGAAAACCTACATGAAAGGAAATGTACTTGAATATTATATAGAAAAGATGCATACACAAGGAATTTCCTTGCTTATAGAGGTTGCTGAGAAGATAGAGAAGATGAAGAAAATAAGGACAGATTTAGAAGACCTTGTCTCTCTTATTTCTCAAGATATTGACAGTACAAATAAATATCTTAGCAAGTGGGTAGAGATGAAGGCTCTGAAGAAATTCACCCTAGTATCAATTGGTGTCATTGCCAACAAAGATTCCTATGTTGAAATCAAAGAATCACTGATATACATAATCTAGGTACTTAAGGAGCTAATCGAAGATCTCGAGTCTTCCAAGGACACTAGTGAGAAAAGTGACACTAGCCTATTAAATAGACTGGAGGAATTGCCTTGTGAACTCACCTCTAGAGATAATCAATTTCTTTCAAAAAAAGAGATGATTCAAGAATTCAAAGGTATGATCTAAAGGGATTTTGAAGAGAAATCATTTTTAAAGACTTCCACACATTTTAGATACTTAGTTAACTCTGGATAATCTAAGAACTAGGTTAACTAGTCATGCCAAAGTAATCACAGCATTGAAAGATGCAATAATTAGAGCCAAAGTAATCTTCAAAAATACCATTGTGCCAGACAATATAAGAATTCAGGCATCTATCACCATGTATGATGCTCATCTGAAGAAGTCTGGTGGTAAGAGTTGCATTATTCCTCCATTCTCTCTTCTTTCTTTCTTCTCATGTACTTTTTTCATGTAAAAGTACATGCACTTTTGTAATATGTAATTACATGTAAAAAATCTAAAAATATCTCAAAGTCAACAATGACTCATCTTTGACTAGGTTTTCCATATTTTAATCTTTTTCTAATTTTGAAGGTTTCTCCCTATATATAGAGGAAACCTCTTTTGTAAAAGGATCTCTGGATAATTGAGAGCAAAAAATTTGCTGAAATTGAGACACTTCTTGAGACTTTGTGCTTAATTTGTAAATCATATTTTATCAAATAAATGAGAAACAAGTTAATTTCAGACTTTGTGTTGAAGTCTTACTTAGGAAATAGTTCTTATGTTCTCGTTCCTGATAATCTCTCATCTATTCAATTTAATAAGCAAAGTGTGTGTATTGAAGTTATCTAAAGACATTTCTAAAAGATAAAAGAAAGACTTTGAGCTAATTTTATCTTGGTACCCCTTTTATCCATTGTATTTTTAGGTGAAGACTTTGGGCTTTGCTTTACTCTACTGTTACATGTGCTCCAGACCAGTAAAGGATGCAACGAAAGACTTTGTGCTTTTGTGGGTTTCTTTGTGGACCTTGTTACTACTTCAAGAGATTTTTTGCTCTACACTGGATACCATTCCTGAAAGAAGAGGAATGCTTTTAGCCATCGACTGGGACCTCCTTTTGTTCTTTGGACATCATCTCTAAAAAAAGAGATATGGATGGTGTTATACTACCCTGAGTATTATTTTTTATTTATTTATATACATATATAGCATATAAGTGATTCATAGAGAACCTCCCCTTGATGAGAGGAGAGATTTATCTCATTAAGATGTGGTAAACCTACACTTTTTGTGGCATAAATCTCCTTATACTATGGTTGATATACCCATTTTGTCATTAGTGAGTTGATGACAAAATATTCACCCAATAGCTTTTAATGACTCCACTGGGGACACAAATGTGCATTTTGAAGCCTCAAGCTTCAACTTGAAGTAGCTTCAGTTCCTTTTTCATTTGACACTCTGGCAGATCCACTGTACACATGAGGCCAGAGAGCTCAAGGTATTGTTGATCCTGTATTCGAGTTGGTGCGACAAACTAATTTTGAGATTTCTCCTCCACCATCTCGCATTTAGCAAACTAGGAGTTTCCCTCCTACCAATGCCAAATCTCCCATACTTGGTGAACCTTCTAGTCTCAATACTGGTAAGGCTTTGTCTTTATTGACCCCACCAAGATTTTTTATCCCACCATTTAACCATCTTATCATAATGGCTCAAGGTCTGTCGGGCAATTTTTTTGGCTCTCTTAATTTGACCCCACCCTTATATGAACTACCTCGTAGTTTTAGAAAGAATTTTCACAAATTTTTTGGTGACGAGAAGGTTCACCCTGATGAGCATATTATTACCTTCTCTATATCATGCAGCATAATAGGTGTGGAATTTGAAGATGTAGCAGTGAGACTTTTTGTAGAAAATTTATAAGGCACAAACGCATATTGGTTTTACCACTTTCAAGCTCAAACTATAACTAACTGGAATACACTTAAATCTAAATTTGAAGCTAGGTTTAAACCTGTTGAAGATGTGCATGCCTTGTTAGCTTAACTTACACAGATGAAGAAGGAACCCCATGAGCCCATGAGAGATTTCATAGCCGAATTCAATAAGTTAAGGAACTGGATTCCTACCATTGCTTAGCCCACGCCAGAGAATCTCAAGTGCTTTTTCATCAACTCGCAACTTCCCAAAGTAAGTTTTTTGTTGAGGCAAGCTGGCCCTATAGATCTCACGATGGCTTAAAATTTGGCTACTGAGATTAAGGATGATCTTATCCTGACAGGTAAGATCAAAAAAGACTAATAAAAATAGATTTTCTTCATCTGTTGAAAGTTCTTCTACAAGTACTATAGATCCTATGGTGTAAAAGTTGACAAATGAACTGATAGCTTTGAGAAGACAAATGGCCCAAGGTATGTCTACTCCCACTTATCAGGATATGCCAAGGAGAACATTTCAAAATTAGCAATATCAGGGTAATGTTGCCCGATACCAAGGGCAATCAAATCGCCTGCCTCCCCCACATGGGAAACTTGCCATTAAAGTAGCACCTGCCAATTTAGTGGTCAGTTATCTGGAAGCTAAACATGATTTTTTGCTCCAACCTGAGTTGGACCAGTAAGATGATGCTAATCTCTTTGAAGAGCAGGAAGAAGAATTAGTTGGTGACTCTAATATCAGTTTCTTGGATTATCAGGATGAAGCTGGAAGTAAAGGAGAAGGGTTTGATGGATCCTATGCTATTTTTACTAGATCTCAAAATCAGTTAGCTCCACAAATTGACAAAGAAAAATTAAAAGAAGAACCTCAGCTAGTGGTCTCCATCGCTAAACAAGGGACTCCATTACCTTCCCAACCAAAGGATCAGGTAACTAACAAAAAAGTAAGTACCTCAAACCATCCCATATCTTTCACCTCTATTTCTCAGACTAGTGCCACACCCACTAAAGATCAAGATGATGGCCCCTCTTCTTCTATCTCCAATTCATTTCAATTATTTGATATAATTGATCATGTCAAAAAGACTAAGATTCAAATGACTGAGATTGAGTATTTGCGAGCCAATCCTAAATAGTTTGATAGGTTGGCAGAATCTGTAAAAAATAAAGTTGTTCCCATACAACAAGATTCTTCAAAGGCAACTCATGATTCCCTCAAGGATAAATCCACCTAAAATAATCTTGTCATGACTCCTCCTGTTGCTCCCAAAAAAATAGAATCCTTTTATGTTTTCTTGCTGATAAATGGCTATAAATTGAGTAATTGCATAATAGACTCTGCATCTTCTGATAATGTTATATCTATCAAGATTGTAGATTCCCTTGGTCTAACTTTGACCAAAACTTTTGGGAGGTGTTTTTCGATGAAAAATAAGAAATTCCCACTCCTTGGTCAAATAAAAGATGCCTAATTTGCATTCACAGCTTTTTCATAGAAGAGGATAAAAATGACGGTTCTGGTGGCTGATGTTCCAACCTCTTATGACATCCTTCTTGGGTGGAATTTCTATAAAGATGTTGGTAGTGAGCTAAGCATGGACTTATCTGAGGCAAAGATCCCAATTCAAGGTATTATGAAGAGATTACTTCTTGAAAAAGAGGCAAAATATGTAGTCATCTGATCGTTAGCACCAGAAGCTCAAATTTTATTTGAGTCTTCGGGCATGGGTAACTATTTCCTATCTATAAATGAAGTTCATGAGGCATCTGATGAAAATCCTACTTAGAAATGTATTCAATTGACATAGCAGGAGAATCGGTGATGCAAAATGAATGCATGGAAGAATCTCTTCCTCTAAATGAATAAGTTTTCAAAGAAAAAATGGTGTCTAGTAAGGTATGGATTTTAGAATTTGATGGCAGCTACTCCTCTACCGGTTTAGGAGCTGGGGTTGTGTTGGTATCTCCTCAAAGAGACATTATTCCTTTATCCTACAAGTTGCAGTTCAGCAACACCAACAACAAAGCTAAGTATGAATCCATGTTGCTTAGATTACAGGCTGCTAGAGAAAAAGGCATTAGACTCCTTCATGCTAAAGGGGATGCCAAATTGGTGGTTTGTCAGGTAATAAATATCTATAAAAGTAAGAATGAAATATTGCGCCACTACCAAAATCTAGTCTGGGACCAAATTGAAAACGTTGATGCTTTTGGCATCTCTACTGTTCTGAGAGAATTCAATGACTGGGCGGATGCATTGGCTATTTATACTACTCTCTTAGTTCCCCACCCAAACTTTAAAGGAAATAAGTACACTATTAAACTAGTATTTCAACTAAGTGTACCTGATAATGCCAGCCATTGGCAAGTATTTAATAATGACAATCAAATCATTGCCTTCTTGGAGCAAAAAGACAGCTTCAAACAACTGCATTTTGAAGGCAGTGAACTTTAAAAATATGAGACAACTTTTGAATCAAATACAGATGTAGATGAGTTCCTATAATTTAAAGAGAATAAGATTCCCAAAGGCCTGGTTTTCCTAGAGAAACTATTTGATAACCATGACAGATTCATCAAACAACAATGAACGGATTCAAGCTCCTCTTAGGATTTTGATCAAGTAAATCTGGGAACCAAGGGAGATCCTAAGATGGTGAACATCAGGAAATGTTGCACTCCCAAGGAGAGATTCAAGTTTGCTACTTTATTCTGCCAATATATAGATGTCTTAGCATATTCCTATGATGACCTGAAATCACTCAGGCCTGATGAAATTTGCCATGACATTTCTCTTAAGGATAACTCAGTGCCTTACAAGCAAAAGTTCAGGTAATATATTCCAAAAATATTAGGTACCATTTTATCTGAGATACAAAAAATGCTTGATGCCAGGATAATTTTTCCAATCCATCACTCCACATGGATTGCCAATATAGTGCCTATGAGAAAGAAGAATGGTGAAATTTGAATTTGTGTGGATTTCAGGAACTTGAATCAGTTATCTTTAAAAGATAACTACCCTCTCCCTATCATGGATCAAGTTTTGCAAATGGTGATAGGTTTAGAGATGTTATCAATGCTGGACAGTTTCTCAAGATATAATTAGGTTGAAGTTGGAAAAGCAAATCAACATAAGACTGCCTTCACCACACTGTGGGGCACCTTTGCTTATCAAAGAATGCCTTTTGGTCTGATAAATATAGGCACCACATTTCAAAGAGCGATGGACCTCACTTTCAAGGATGAAATAGGTAAGTTCATTGTAGTATACCTGGATGATTTGATGGTATTTTCAAAGCATCATTCTGACCATGTCCACCATTTACAAAAAATACTGGAACACTGTCGTCAAAATGATATTTTTATAAATCCCAAAAAATCTATCTTTGGGGTGACAAAAGGGAAACTTCTCGGACATATTGTGTCCTAAGAAGGTATAAAAATTGACTCAGAAAGAGTCAAGTCCATCCAAGAGCTTACTCTACCTGCCAATAAAGCTGCAGTTCACTCTTTCTTCAGAAAGGTGAATTTTCTTCGAAGGTTCATCCCTGAGTTCATTGAGAAAAATCACCACATTGTCAATATGATAAAAGGCAAAGCCACCTTCAGGTGGACTACAGAGGGCAAATCAATGTTCAAAGGCATCAAAGAAGCAATCACTCGTGCACCAATTTTGGTTTGTCTAGACTACACCAAAGACTTCAAAATATACAGTTATGCTTTTGAACATACACTCTCAGCTATTTTGGTTCAATAGAACCAAGGAGGTGTGGAATCTCCTATTTCCTTCATGAGTTGTCCACTCAAAGCTCATGAGCTGAAATATTCAAACATAGAGAAGCATGTGTATGTGTTGGTCAAAGCAGTTAAGCACTTCAAGTTTTATATCCTAAATTCACATAATGAGATTTTGGTGCTTGATACAATGGTGAAGTCCATTTTGACTCAACAGTAGTTTGGTATAAAGAGGGGAAATTAGATTGCCAAGATTCAAGAATTTGATCTAGACATCAAACCTACCAAACTTGTGTGGGGAAAGGGTCTTTGTCAGCTGATTACTGACAACATTCCCAAGGGAGCAAAAAATAAAAAAAATGGAGGTCAAAGACATGTCTACGGTCCTCTTTGTTGCCACTATTGATGAGTGGTATTCTAACATCACCCATTTTCTGACCTATGGTGAGTGTCCCACTCATCTCTCTAACAAGGAAAAATAGAATGTTAAACTAAAAGCCGCTAGCTATGTTTTGTGGGATAATGGTTTGTGTAAAAGAAGCCTGGATGGGGTATTTCTTCATTGTGTCGATAAAGTACAAGATAAACTTTTGGAGTCTTTCCATAATTTTGCCTATGAAGGACATTTTTCTACACCAGTGACAGTGCATAAAATTCTATGAGTAAGGTACTATTAGCTTATGCTATTTCAAGATGCCTACAAATGGGTGTGTAGATGTGAATTGTGTTAGCAATTCATTGAGAAGCCTAAACTGGCTGCATTACCCCTCAAGCTAGTAATAATCAAAGAGCCTTTTAAACAGTGGGGCATTGACTTCATTGGCATAATTAACCCATCTTCAAGTGTTGAACATGATTATGTCCTCATGGCAACTGATTACTTTACCAAATGGGTGGAAGCCATCCCAACTAAGCACGCTACATCTGAAGTGGTGTGCAATTTTCTTAAAGAAAATATCATCTTCTGGTTTGGAGTTCCACTTAAAATTATAGCAGATAATGTAGCCTATTTTTCTTCACATGAAATTACTTAGTTCTGATTTTATTATGGAATTACCCTATCCTTTACTTCAGATTATTTCCCACAAGGGAATGGCCAAGCATAATCGAGCAATAAGAACCTGGTTATTATTATCAAGAAATTGGTAGATGACAATCAGATAACTTGGCACAAAGCATATTTGATGCTTTATGGGCAGATAAGATTACACCTAAGAGGGCCATAGGCATGTCACCATTTCAACTTCTTTACAGCTTGAATGCGGAGATACCTATCACTCTATAATTACCAACGCTCAGGTTAGCCAAAGCAATCAAAGATTCAACCTTAAAAAATTCAATTGACAAAAGGATCATGTGTCTAACTGAATTGAATGAGTAGTGAACCATGGTGGTGGACCGGATTATGGTGCATCAGAATTAGGTGAAGAAACTTTTTGACAAAAGGGCTAAGTTTCATGATTTTCAAATTAGAGATCAAGTCTTGTTGTGGGACAAGAGGAGACAATCAAAAGGAATGCACGATAAATTTGATTCTTTCTGGAGAGGTCCATTTACCATTAGAAAACTCTATGATGAGAATAGCTTCTTGCTGGAGTATCAATATGGAGCATCGTTTTCATTGCCCCATAGTGGGCAACACCTGAAGCATTTCAATCCTTGAATTTTAGATAGATTCACTTGTACATTTGTATAAGTTTTTATGTTTTGTTTGTTTTCTTTCAATTTTTTTTAGCATGACTCTATAGCTCAATGGCTTGGATGAAGGCACTTAGAGACTAGTTTCTACTCCCATCGATTGGTTTGATCAATGAAAGTTCCCCAATAGGAGCCAACTTTTGTTTCAAAAATTAGCTACACTAATTTTTAGAACAACCCCTATGAAACTTGTTCGTTTCACCTCTTTTTCTCTAAATTCACTTTTCAAGAGTTTTTCTTGTTCTTGTGTTTGTCAACTGGCATCACTCAAAGTTTGTAATGTCTCTTTATTGTGTTTCCCCAAAATGTGAAAGTCATAACAATCTCGATGTGACCAGGGGACAAATTTTTCATTTCCTGGGGTTAGTCTTTTTCTTGCTTTTTCGTGCAAAAGCGGCAAATTTTGCCGACAATGCATTTTTATCTTTTCCATGCAAAGGTGGAAAAATTTTCTGCCCTTACATCTGAAATATAGGAGCAAAATTTTTTTTTGCCCCTGCATTTTTCTCCTTCCCATGCAGGAGTGGAAAATTTTGCCGCCCCTACACTACCTCATTTTTTGTGCATGGCATTTATGGCCATGTGCATCAAGTGGTTAGGGCTGATTTTTGCCCCATTTAATCTTTTTTTGGTTCTTTTTTATTTATTTCTTCCAATCCTCCTCTTGCCCTCTGCCTCTGGATGATCCAACAAGCAGAAAGAAGCATTTTTCGTCAGATTCAAGTTCTCGTCACGCATTATTTTCTAGGTAGGTCTTTGTTTTTGCATTTTTTTCATTTTATTTCCTCTTTTTAGGTTTTCTTTTAGTTTTATTTTTTCCTCCTCTTCCCTTCCTCCTGTTGGGACACCTTTCTCCTTCCACCACGCTCCTTTCCTCCTCATCACTTCCTCCCCGTTCAGCCTTTCATCTTTTTCCTCCATGCTAGGATGGCAATTTTTGCCACCCTCCCTTTTTTCCTAAGTCTCTTACCCATGTAAGGGTGGTGATTTTTACCGACCTAACACTATGTTTTCTTCTTTTGCATTGGTGGAAAATTTTGCCACCGATGCAACTTGACTCGACCACGATGTAGAGGCCGCAAAATTTGCCACTGTTACACCTATTTTTCCTACCTGTAAGGGTGGCAAATTTTTTTGCCCTTACACGTTCTTTTCCCAAAATGCATAGGTGACAAATTTTGCTGCCAATGCATTTTTCATTTTAATATGCACAAACAACAAATTTTGCTACCTATGCATGCATACCCATCCCACATGCCAGGGTGGCAAATTTTGCTGCCCCTGCATCTTTTTTCTTTATTTTTCTCTAACTCTAGAGAATTTTCATTCCTTCTATTTTTCATGCCTCTTCTCCATTTTCTCATCACTTTCCAACCTTCTCACACCTCGACCCTGTCAAGTGCCCTTCCTTGGTCATGATCACCCGACGTGCAATTTCTCTAAATTACCAATTTTTCTTTAATTACACGATCATGATTCTTATCACAGTTCCCCCTAAGGATCCTCCTTTGTTGACATGCTCTCAACAAAGGCTTGTCCTGATGACTGAAGCTTCTCTAAAGAAGTCTAAGGCCATGAAGTACCAGTATCAAAGTGTCTTCCCAATCACCTCAATCACTTGTAATGTCGATGACATTAGAGACATAGAGATCAGCCACGTGGATATGGCTGAGTTTGTGGAAAGAACCAAGGCAACAAACCTGAGCTCAGAGATGAAAAGAATAATTGAGAGCAACATCCATCTAGTCTCCTCTTTCCCTGTGGCTGTGCATCACACAGAGTTCATCCTTCAATGCACCAAGTTTTATAACAGAGAGAACATGATAGTGTCAGATGCCAGTGGCAACACGATAATTCGATTAGACCCAAAATTTATCGATAAAGTTTTTATGTGCCCTCCTGCTATCGAAGTGTTTAAAATTGATTTCATTGAGGCACAAAAAGAGTAAGACAAAGATCTTGACAGGGTGAAAAAGGTGATAAATAACAGATGGCTCAAGACTCCCAGAGCCAACTTATCTAGATGGCCACAAAATTTTTTGAGAAGTGATTTTATAGAGGAAGTTGATGACTTAATTACTCTTCTCAACAGAGTACGAGGTCTACCATCTTCTTCCCAATTTCATGAATGGATGTATCCCTTTATTAAGATAATTATACAAGGAAAACAGGTCATCTTTTGGGGTGAGTAGATCAGCAACGCTCTTCACGAACAATTGACAAAGGTGTCTACTATTTTGAAGTTCTATATGACTTCATACTTAGCATACATTATGGCTTCAATATGAACCTTTTCAGATTTGACAATAGAAGGAGACAAAAGAACCACCCCTGTTTATTCATATTACCCTCAACTAACACTAAAAGGATCAATATGTCACTTTAGGAGGGTAAATGATGCCTTCTTCACAGTATTTTTATGCCTTTTTGATCCTTAGCTAGAATAGAAAAGAGTATCAGATGAAGCTTGGATGGTCATCAATGATTTTGGTTGCATGTTTTTACAATTCCCCTCCTTTTGCTATCTATGGGTTGGATTTTTCCAAGGCTATCCCTACATGCTCCCCAAATTTATTTTTGACAAATTAGTTCTAATGGAGCTGTGTAGATAGATTATTGCCGTACACACTAAGCAAATGGAACTTAAGAAGCCAAGTTTCAGGTTCCCAATAGAAATTGGTAGATACTCGATTTTGACTACCACCAAAGCAAGGGTAATGGAGATAGAAATACAACTGGTCACCATGAAGTAGTTCAAAAGAAGGCCCAATTTTGACTATAGGGGTGTCAAGGATATGATTAGAAAAAAGACTCAGTTTCATGAACCCATGATTGAGGACATATAGATAGACTTGAGAATAATGGAAGAGATCAAAAGAATGGACTACAACAGACTAACTCTAGAGCAAATTGAATATTTAGGGCTTGTAGATATTATCCTTAATTTGGTTGATGATAAAAATATAATTAACAACAGATACTTGGCTAAAAAAGTTGCTAACTCTCCTCTTCCTCTAATTCAATGGTCCCAAAAAGAGTTAACTTCTTTAAGGATGAGATTCAAACTAATATTGGCTAACCCCAATGATTGACTAGCAGCCAAAGGAATTACATTGAAGGAATTCATCACAGGATCAGAGGTTAAATTCTAAGAAAAAATAAAGAAGAGAGTAGAGAATAGATTTAAGAATAAATGCGATGTTCATTCTCTTTCTAGGCCTCACAAGCCTATGATCATATTTGTGTCAAAGAAATTGAAGGATGTTGAGAAGGAGCTAGAATCAACAGCTATGGGGGTTGGAGAATAAAGCACTCAAGAATAGGTGGAAAAATAAATAGAGATGGATGACAAGCCTTCAGAGCAATAGAGAATTGAAACTCTGTCTCCCCAAGAAGGGGCACAACCACTTGCAGGGGTTTCTTCTTCACCACCCCAATCCCCTGTGGCATCTCCTTCACCTCTTTCTCCCATCATCATTCCTTCTTCTAGAGCCACCTCTCCTTCTATATTATTTTTGATGATCCTCAAGGTGCTTTTGGATACGTCTTTAGATCCTCAAGATCTATCCCTAGTCTCTCATCTTCTTCTTTCAATATCAGAGATAGTTTTACCATCGACTAGCCAGTAGCCAATATAGTTTCACCTACTACACCCACTCCACCCATTATTCCCACTAGTAGTGTAGATGTTACCCTAGTAACACTAGCTACAGGGACTATTTCCATAGTAAGTGCTTTTGCTCTCCCACCTTGGTTATCAACTTTCACACCCAAAAGAAGAAACAAGCCATCTCTGCATATGAATTTGATTTTGGCAAAATAGTGCCAGTTATAGATAAGACCCCTAAGAAACCAAGGATCCTTTCAAAAATGGTTAAGGAAAAGGGGCACAAATTTTTGGAGATATCCAAAACTCCACAAGATGCAACCCTAGAGGATTTTGACATGAAAAACTATTCAATTTCTCGTGTTGAGTTGGGGAAAGCAACTCACGAGGGTGTGAAGAGCGACCTACAGTCAACAATGGATATCACGGTCCAAAAAATTGGTAGGGGGAAAGACATGAAAGATTATTACAAGGCAAAGGTAGAATAATTGACTGTGGTAGTCAAAAGATTCACTTTTGCTCCTAAAGTAGTGACCCCAAAAACCTTTTCCATAGATGATCCTGTTATCCAAAAAGTAGAAAAAACCTACATGAAAGGAAAAGTACTTAAAGATTATATAGAAAAGATGCATATACAAGGAATTTCCTTGCTTACAGAGGTTGCTGAGAAGATAGAGAAGATGAAGAAAATAGGGATAGATTTAGAAGACCTCGTCTCTCTTATTTCTCAAGATATTGACAGTATAAATAAATATCTTAGCAAGTGGGTAGAGATGAAGGCTCTAAATAAATGCACCTTAGTATCGATCGGTGTCATTGCCAACAAAGATTCTTATGTTGAAATCAAAGAATCAATGATATACAAAATCTAAGTACTTAAGGAGCTGATCGAAGATCTTGAGTCTTCCAAGGATGCTAGTGAGAAAAGTGACACCTACCTATTGAATAGACTAGAGGAATTGCCTTGCGAATTCACCTCTAGAGATAATCAATTTTTTTCAGTAGAAGAGATGATTCAAGAATTCAAAAGTATGATCCAAAGGGATTTTGAAGAGAAAGCATTTTCAAAGACTTTTGTGGATAACATTTTAGATACTTAGTTAACTCTAGATAATCTAAGAACTAGGTTAACTAGTCATGCCAAAGCAATCACAGCATTGAAAGATGCTATAATCAGAGCCAAAGTAATCTTCAAAAATACCATTGTGCCAGACAATATAGGAATTTAGGCATCTATCATCATGTATGATGCTCATCTGAAGAAGTCTGGTGGCAAGAGTTGAATTATTCCTCCATTCTCTCTTCTTTCTTTCTTCTCATGTACTTTTGTCATGTAAAAGTACATGCACTTTTGTAATATGTAATTACATGTAAAAAATCTAAAAATATCCCAAAGTCAATGATGACTCATTTTTTACTAGGTTTTCCATATTTTAGTCTTTTTCCAATTTTGAAGGTTTCTCCCTATATATAGAGGGAACCTCGTTTGTAAAAGCATTTCTTGATAATTGAGAGCAAAAACTTTGCTGAAATTGAGACACTTCTTGAGATTTTGTGCTTAATTTGTAAATCATATTTTGTCAAATGAATGAGAAACAGGTTAATTTCAAACTTTGTGTTGAAGTAATTTGTGTTACTTAGGAAATAGTTCTTATGTTCTCTTTCCTGATAATCTCGCATCTGTTCGATTTAATAAGCAAAGTGTGTGTATTGAAGTTATCTAAAGACATTTCTAAAGGATAAAATAAAGACTTTGAGCTACTTTTATCTTGGTACCCATTTTATCCATTGTAGTTTTAGGTGAAGACTTTGGGCTTTGCTTTACTCTACTATTATGTGTGCTTCGGATCAATAAAGGAGGCAATGAAAGACTTTATACTTTTGTGGGTGTCCTTGTGGACCTTGTTACTACTTCAAGAGATTTTTTGCTCTACGCTGGATACCATTCCTAAAAGAAGAGGAATGTTTTTAGCCATCAACCGGGACCTGCTTCTTTTGTTCCTTGGATATCATCTATGAAAAAAGAGAGATGGATGGTGTTATACTACCCTGAGTATTATTTTCTATTTATTTATATATGTATATAGCATATAAGTGATTCATAGGGAACCTCCCCTTGATGACAGGAGAGATTTATATCATTAAGATGTGGTAAACCTACACTTTTTGTGGCATAAATCTCCTTGTACCATGGTTGATATGCCTATTTTTTCATCAGTGAGTTGACGACAAAATATTCACCCAACAAAAATCATGAGTTGATTTGATGGGAGATTGCTTAGCATTGATGAAATGACTAAGGCAATTTTAGGAAAGATCAGTATGTTAAAAATCTTTGACTAAAGGACTCACTAAATTCTCAAGTTTCCAAATGGAATGTTGGGTTAGTTGGTTATACCATTCCAATACATCGTTAGTGAAAGTTTTAACTAGAATTTTAGTTATGGTGAAAGTATTAGTTTGAATCCACTCTTTATAAAGATGCCAAAGGTTTTGAGAAAGGATGCAGGGTCTTTCATCCCATTATACTTGATAGTTGGAGATATGTTACCAATATCTATGGATATGATGAAAGAAGATAAATGTTCATTTTAAATGTTTTGAAGCATTTTGTTATTTATGATAGGTTGAGGAATAATATTTACTAAGGCATCTCTAAGAAGTGGAGGAATAAAATTTGGATTGGCTTGAGGATGGATAGTCTAAGGTTGATTAGCCATATTGATCAAATGACATTGTAATTGCATCATTTGAGAGGTGTTAGAATTTTGCATTATTTTCATTTGTTAGATGAATTTTATAATAATTTGAGTCATACTAATTGGCAGTTTGGTGTTTGTAGGAAAACCCCCCGCATTGGTATTATGAGGGTTATTGAAAGATGTATTATTAGTGGGATTATTGGATAAACTTATGTCAATTTCTCCCACATTATGTTTAAGAGTTTGAATATGAGAATTATATTGATAGGTATAAAAAGGATCAGATCCACCTACTTCATCTTAAGGTGTGATTTGCACCATCTTACAAGCCACATATGAATGAGGGTAAGAGGTACTCCAAGAGTGAAGGTTCTCTTGGGAGAAAAAGAGGGAGAAATGAACATCCCATATAGTATCTAAATGGATTTAGGTTGTCCAAGAAGATTCTAGTAGGGGACTTCATGATGAATTGAGAGAAATAAATAAAATGCTAATGAAAGAAAATCATAGAACTAAGTCAGATAGACAAGATAGGAAGTAAGAGCACAGAGTTAATTGGGTTGACCTAATACTATAATCTGAGTAGTAAAAGAGATACAGTGTCAACTAGGTTGACCTACTAATATAGTCATTGAGAAAAATTATTTGTAAGAGACTATGTCGAACAGATCGATACTATATTGAAAATATGGAAAGGTATTGAAATGTAATTTGAAATAAGAAATGAAAGGAAACACATAAGCATTTGAGTCAATGAGAATGATCTAATTGAGGTACATGGCACAAAACCTTGTACCAACACTAGTCAATACAAATTTTTATAATACAACATATAATGAGCAAAGGGCCATTAGTCAACTTTAAAAATAAATGCTAAGTGGTCATCTTGAATGTTTTTATATTATAAAGTGTTATTTTAAGTGTGATAGGGAGGTTAGTTGAAAATAGGGAACTAGAAAGTAATCTATGGATGGTTTCAAGGTGTTTAGGCTAAAAGAAATATGTGTTGGCAATGTTACTGGTTTGGTGTTGGGGCCTACCCCCTCACTTCACAATCCTGCAGTGATAAAGGTGTCGGTTGCTTTGCCAATATATACCATTAATCATATTTTTATACTTTGATAGAAAATCAAGTCATCTTCCCCCTTGGTGATGAAATCCAAGTAGATAGGCTTTGGGTAGACAAATTTTTAAATGCATTTTGAAATTATGTGATTTGGTAGTGTGTGTAAAAAAGATTAAAATAGTGAAACTAAATGGTATATTGAAAAACCAACTAATTAGACTATGTGATCTGATCTAAGCATGCAAAAAATTGAAAGTGAAAGTGTGAAGTAATTACTAGCATATAGTTGTTAATTCCTAATTTAAAATATAATACAGAGTTGGTTCAGATGATAGTGTATGCAAACATTACATAACATAGTTGACAATGTCACTACTATATTGCAGAATCAAGGGTCCTTAAGAACTAAGTTGACCAGGTTGACCTAGTCTTTTAGATAGAAGATAGAAGATAGAATATAGAACTAGGTTGACTAGGTCAGACCTAGTTTTTTGTATGATATTAGTTTTAAATACTATAAACTATTAAAAATAGAACTATAAGGAAGAATAAAAATGAAAGAGAGAGCGAAAAAGGAACCTTGATGGGTTAGAAAATGCTAAAGAATGTGAGATTGTTGTTGAAGTGCCTTAAATGTTACTTATAAATTATACCAATTGTATCAAATGGGGTGACCTAGTTCTAAAATTCCATGTTTGCTAAAGCTTGTCAAGATGACTATACCAGCTTGGTCTACCTAATATTTTTTCTAGAAGCTATATGGAATACTATACTAGCCTAGTCAACCTAGTATGTTTTCTAAGAGTTGAAATACGAGTATTGTGTCAACTTGTTTGAACCAATAGCTTATCTAAAATTGAATAAGAGTATTGTGTTGACTTTTTTGATCCATTAACCTATATCTGATGAATACCTGTATAGAAATAACATAGTCATTTTGATGCAAATATTTTTTAAACATGTGCACAAAATTTATAAACTATACCAAACCTATAGACCGAGTATCATAAATATAACAAAATATTAAATAAAATGATATAAAAATAAAAAAAACATGAAATAAAACCTATAAGGGTTAGATTCATGTCAGGTTCACTAGAATGTATGCAATCAGAAATGCATCAAATCTATAAATCAATCCTAGTTCAGAGAAGATAGATCCTACTTACACTTCCAATTAGGGATACATTAAATAATTGGGAACATGGCCAATATGTGCATCCACTAGACCCAATTAAGAGATCTCTTACCACAATAATAATACTAAATAGGGTTCCAAAGCCTCAAGTCAATAAAAGTCATGCAATAACCATAACTAAGACCTATGTTTTTTATATTCACTATACTAATAACAAGTAAAGCAAATAAATCTAATTCAATGCTCACAAAAGCTTGTGGCACAATATGGGTGTTAGTAAAAAAAATTTAAAAAAACATGCATAAGAGAATCCTAATTAATCCATGTATAGGTAAAACCCTTATGCATGGAGAAGAAGAGTAATATTATTTAAAAATGAATACTTATTCTACTTTTATCTATTAAAGAGAGGAGCAAAGTTGGATATACTTATTTGAAAGATGAACTCATTGAGACTCAATGTCTCCCTTGGACAAAGGGGATTTACAAGAGGTTATTTTGGTTTGTAAGGATCACTACAAAAGTCCAAAGATCTAATACTTCTCCACAAGACTAGATTATCCAAGTAGAAATCCTAAGCTAATACTCCTTAAGTATACTGATGAAAGAGTAGATTGTAAAAAAATGCAAATGAATAATGGCTCTTGATGTATCTCTAGTAATGGAAAAATGATCTTGTATATATAGGTGGATTTAACCCTAATCCCTTCTAAAAATTTTGGTGGATAAGGTCAATGTAGTCAACCTAATACTGATATTGACAAAAACTCACTAGGTCACAGGCTAGGTCGGCCAAGTGCTGACCTAGACCCTAAATGAGTTTCACCAATAAGAGTACAAGGTCAACCCAGTTGATCTAGTACTATAAACTATAAAAAGGGGTATGCAATTAGGAAGAGGGATAATGGAGGTGGTAAATGACTAGAAGAATGTGCAAAAGAGGAGTAATATCTTATAGGAATGTTTTAGGAGCTGGTTAAACTAGTAATAAGTGGTAGTAAGAAACAATAATATTATGAAGAACCAATGGTTTTCCCACCCTTTCTTGGTGTACCCCTTAGAGCATGCACTTAGAGAGATTGAGACTTGATGGGTTCCTTTAAGATAGAAAGCATCAATATTTTATAAAAGTTTGAAAATATTATGTGTATATAGTTAGTGCTACATAATCATAAATTTGAAATAAACTAACATGAATATGAAATTTTGGAAATGTAGATAACATAAAGAACATACTGATGATAATAATTCAATTAATGCATATAATAAGTGCTATTTGACATGGTCTTTGTAGGGTTCTAGTTGTTTTTTTGTCATCCCCCATCAAATCCATCTATGTCACCCTCTCTGATGATTCTCTTCCTCTTTTAGGCTCTGAGGGATGAATCTTTCCTATGTCCAACTCATGACTTGAAAGTCATTAGTCCATAATACCATGACATATATACATCATAAAATACTACTAAAATAACAAATAAATATTATCATAATGTAAAAATATACATTACAGATAACTCATATCAATGAAATCATATAATCTAACCAATATTCAACTATCCTATAATAGTATATAACTCATAACTTAGCTAACAATAACCAAATCAAATTGCTAACTATAAATATCCATAGATAATCAAGTAAGTTTGCTTAGCAAGGAATAGGGATATAAAATATGGAGAATTAACTCTCATTAAGTTACTTAGGTTGACCATTAGTATATGTTTCATTTATAAAATATATGACTTTAGGACATTGGATACTTATGTTGGGTCAACACACTAATGTCGATGCTAGTGTCAATCCTAAATGCTAGTGTCCATGCAACATGAAAGTAGGTATAGGTTAAAAACTTGTAGGAGTGGAAGATAAACACATTTTAGGCATTATAGGAAAGATAGGATGTTTTGTTCATCAACATAAGACTGGTCAAACTAATAGATACACTAAAAGGTACAATATAGAGTAGATGCGAGACATGTGAGATCAGAAAAGGTATATAACTAAGAGGAACAACTAAATTTTGAGTTTTTAATGTGTAAAAGACTAAGATGTTATGTAATCCATAAATATCATCTACATGTATAGATGCACATGAGATAGACGTGGGTACAAATCTAGGTGAGTGAAGAGAATAGAAAAATAAATAAATGTGTAAAGAGGAGACTTAAAAGGTACACACATGAGAAGTGTTATAAAAATTATGCATAGGTGGATGAACAAAGGTGGGCATAAACCCATGAATTTAATAAATATATGAGGAAAGAAAAAGAAGAAGAGAGAAGGAAGGAGTGAGTAAGAGGTGAGTTGTGATAAATGCACTAGAGGAAGAAGTGTTAATAACACTTGGAAGAGGTGGACAAATAGAGGTGGGAAAATATCCACTAGAGGAAGGATGAGAATGAAGAGGAGAGGAAGGTGTTATAAATATTATCATTGATGTCAAAGGTCTAGCATTATTGGTGATAAAGGCCCCATTACATTTAATAGTGTTTTTAATATTCATATCTTGGCTAATGTGTGTTAATATTTATTTAATTTTAATAAATATATTTTTGGTTGCATATAAGTCAAATGAGGGCCCATGGAGAAGTCAAAGAGTCATGGGATAAAAGACAAAAGAGGAAAGGATGTATTTACTTATGAAGGATCACCATATGACTTTTCGAATGTAAGGGTATGAAAGGTCATGCAAGTTTGGCACTATTTTTTGTGAGGATTGAAGGGTCATAAAGGGTGAATGCTAAAGGTCATTTGGAAAGCTATAAATAAAGGATTGAGAAACCATTTGTTATATGTAAGATAGTGCATAGTTTGTATTTATTTTTGAAGAGATAAAAGTAGGAGATATTGTAGAGTTATATCATTTGTTGAGTAAGCAACATTGAGAGATAGTTGTGTTTTATACACAAGAGGGGTTGGTGATTGAAAAAGGGGTTGGTGCTCCTGCAAGTTGGTGCTTGAAAAATTTGTAATTTGAGTTGGTGCTCATTCATATACTTAATATTATTCTTTGTATTTTTTTCCACTTTGGGTTTCCATGTAAAACTTTGCTCTCTCTCTCTCTCTCTCTCTCTCTCTCTCTCTCTCTCTCTCTCTCTCTCTCTCTCTCTCTCTCTCTCTCTCTCTCTTGTGTGGTACATATTATTGTTTCAAGTTTTATTGCGTATCTTGAATGTGTGATTAAGTGGTTAAAGAAAATAAATAAGATTAAGTAAAAGATATAAAATATACTAATTCACCCCCCTCAATATATTTCATTCTTAAAAATTGGTATCAGAGTAGGTTCCTTTTGAAAAAGTTATTCAGCTTGAAGGTAGATCAAGAAAGTATGATGGCTGGATCACATGAATGTTTTTATACAAATAAGGCACCTTTGTTTGATGGGATAAATTATGTTTTTTAGAGCATAAGGATGAATACTTATTTGATGGCCCTTGGATTTGACATTTAGCGAGTAGTGGTGGAGAAATATGAAGAGCCATAGACACTTGTAACTACTCTGGTAGAAAAGAATGCAAGTGAAAATAATGCTAAAGATTTAAATGATATTTAATGTGGTTTATGTGCATCAAATTTTTTTAAAGTTATGCAATGTAAATATGCTCATAAAACTTGGGTAAAACTTGAGAATATTTACAAAGGTGATGGAAAGGTTCAACAATTTAAGCTTCAAAATTTTAGAACATAGTTTGAGAGTTTTAAGATGGAAGAGGAAGAAAATATAGAAAGTTATCTTTTGTGGGTTGATCAATTAGTGAATCAGATTCAAGGTCTTGGAGAAAAGTTAGAAGAATCAATTGTGGTTCAAATTTTTTTGAGATATCTACAATTGAGATATGATGTAAAAGTTTTGGCAATTGAAGAGATGAAGAATTTAGCCAAGCTAAAGATGGATGAACTACATGGTATTCTTACGGTGTATGAAATGTGAACTAAACAAGAGAAACCCTCAAAGAGAGAAGCTGCTTTCAAGACATCAAATAAAGAGAAGGCTAATATTCAAGAATCAAGTGACAATTATAGTGATGATGAAGATGACAATAGAATTCTATTCATTCACAAGCTAAAAAAGGGCATAGGTAAATAGCAAGGAAAATTACCTTTTAAATGGTTTTAATTGTGGAAAGATTGGACATTTTGTAGCTAAGTGCTTAGATAAGGGTAATAGTGACAATGAAGAAGGAAAGTCTACATACAAGAAGAATTTTAAAGAAAAATTCAAGAAGGGATTAGAGAAGAAGATTTTGTATTCTAAAGACCCTAGCTCAGCTGAAGATAGTGGAGTCAGTGATTCAAAAGAAGAAGAGATTCTATTCATGACCATACATAAAGATTCTTCCAAAAGAAAAAGTATAGATGATCAAGAAGAAGAACATAATGAAGCCAAAGTAAATATGGAAGGAGAACTCATTTGTGCCTTATAAGAGTTAAAAGCTCTTGAAAATAAGAATCAAAGATTAAAGCTCCAGATTGAGAAAAATGAAAAGGAATCAAAAGAAATAATTGAAGATCTACAAGCACACTTTGAAGAAACCAAGAAGAATAAAGCAGATCTAATGGCATAGTTGTAAAAAGTAAGTAAAGAATGTGAAAGGTATGTTATTGAAATTGCTTTTTTAAAATCAAATCTTGAGCAAACAAATAAAGCAATCAATGATAGAGCAGTCAATAATTCAAAATTGTAGAATAACACTATATGTTGAATAAGATATTGGAAAGTCAAAGATCCATGTCAGATAAGATAGGTATTAGATTTGAAAAAGATAAAGGGGAGGCCACTACTTTCACAAATAAATAAAAAGGAAAGAGCTATGCTAAAGCTCTTACAAAAGAGAAAATAAAAAGGGAAGAAGTGAAGAATACAGAGGACATCTCAAACAAATAATGTTGGAGGGAATAAAGCTACAAAAGGTAATCAGGTCAGAGATACATAAATAGGTCCTATTTTTATGGTTACTATTTTTATTGTAATGGATATGGTCATAAGAAAATAAAATGTTGAAAAAAGGCTAACAATTTCAAAAATAAGGATAAGGAAAGTCATGTAGAGTCAAGCAGAAGCCACAACTCTTTTGCTCCTCTATCAAGCTTTAATGAAGAGGCCATAATATGTTACAAGTGAAACAAATTCAGACACATAGCCTAATATCGTATAAATGTGTTTGAGTCAGTCAAGAAGGACTAGAATTTCAAGGCTCCATTCATCAAGAAGAAAGTTTAGATAAGTTCATGGTAGAAGCAACAACCTAAAAAATCTATGTTGGTACAGATAGCTTTGCATGCAAGAAATGAAGAAAAGCCATGGTTTATTGATAGTGGATGTTCGAGGCACATGACAAGAAAAAAAATCAAGTTCATAACCTTGAAGAAGATCAATGGTGGCACAATGAAATTTAGAACTTCCAGAATTATCAAAAAAGGTACATTATATTTGGATAATGGTAGAACTAAAACTAAAAATGTTCTATGTGTAAAAGGTCTTAAGCATAATATTTTAAGTGTAATTCAAATATGTGATTAGGGGCACACACTATTTTTATGTATAAGGTTTTGAAATTAGGAGAAAATATTTAGATGTATTGATTGTAGATGCTCAGAGAATATGCGATAATTTATATATGTTATTAGACATCAAAGGTCAAATATGTTGTTTGAGTCAGATTAAAGAAAGCTGGCTATGGCACAAGAGAATGGGACACATAAATTTTGACAATCTTATCAACATCAGCAAGAAGCAAGTAGTCAAAAATCTTCCAAATATTACAAAGCCATCTGACACACTTTGTGAACCTTGGTATCATGGGAAGAAGGCCAGAAGGTGATTCAATACAAAAGAGTACTCAACCACTCAGATGCTAGATCTTGTTCACACTAATCTATATGGACCTATGAGAACTCAAAGTACTCAAGGTGAGAAATATTTTATGTTGCTTATTGATGATTTTTTACATATGACTTGGGTAATGTTTTTAAAGAAAAAATCAAAAGCTTTCAGACATTTTAAAGCATTCAAAGCATTAGTTGAGAATGAAACCAGTTTGAAGATTAAGTGTCTAAGATTAGTTCAAGGAGGAGAACTCATGTCAGATCAATTTATTAATTTTTGTGAAGACCATGGAATAAAGATACATTATTCAGTAGCCAAAACTCCACAACAAAATGGAGTAGTTGAATGGAGAAATAAAATAGTTCATGACATGGAAAGGACAATGCTAAATGAATCTAAGATACCAGATAAATATTGGAGAGAGGTAGTTGCTACAGTAGTGCATATTCAGAATAGAGCATTATTGAGAGTCAATAGTGATAAGACTCTTTATGAGATATGAAAAGACAAACCAGAAATAATTGATTATTTTAGAGTTTTTAGTAATATATGATTCATAAAGAGAACCAATGAAAAACTTGGTAAGTTTGAATCTAGAGCAGATGAAGGTATATTTCTTAGTTATTCTTTCAAAAATAAATCTTATAAATGTTATAACAAAATAACCAAGAATTTTTTTGAAAGTGCAAGTGTCAGGATAGAAGAAGATGGAACACAAAGAATCAATGATTTAGTAGACATTCCTGAAATCATTGAAGAGGTAGATATTGAACAATCAGATGAAAATGAGAAAGAGAAAAAAGACACCAAAACTCCATCCAAATATGTCCAAAGAAATCATAACAAAAGTGACATCATTGGGGACATAAATGAAGTAATTCATACTAGAAGAATGATTTTAAGTGAATTTGAGAAAGTTAATTTCTTTTTGTTATCCAAAATTTAGCCTAGAACTTTTTCAGAAGCTAGACATGATAAGCACTGGCTTAAAGAAATGGATGAAGAATTAAATCAAATATAAAAGAATGATACTTAGGAATTAGTGCCTAGACCAAAAGATCACAATGTGATAAGAACAAAATAGGTTTATAGAAATAAGTTGAATAAAAATGAAGTGACTAGGAATAAAGCAAGATTAGTATGTAAAGGATATGCTTAGATTGAGGGAATAGATTTTAAAGAAAATTTTGCACCAGTGGCAAGGATAGAGGCTATTAGAATGTTTCTTACATATGCAATGTTTAAAAATTTCAAAATGTTTTAGATGGATGTCAAATATGCCTTTCTAAATGAGAATCTAGAAGAAGAGGTCTACATTGAGTAGCCTGAGGGATTTATTCTCTCAAATATTAGTAGCTATGTATGCAAATTGAAGAAAGCACTGTATGGATTGAAACAAGCTCCCAGAGCTTGGTATGCAAGACTTGATAAGTACGTACAGGATCAAGGTTTCAAGAGAGGATTTGCTGACAGTAATCTCTACATCAAAATAGAAGGTGAGCATCAATTGATTATTGTGGTATATGTTGATGACATCATTTTTAGAGGAAACATTGAAAAGATGACAAAAGAATTTAAGATGTCTATGCTTGGATAATTGTCATTTTTCTTAGGATTGCAAATATTTCAATCAGATAAAGAAATTTTCATATCTCAAAGTAAATATGCCAAGGAAATGTTCAAGAAATTTGGTTTTGAGGATTGTGCACTAGTTGGCACACCAATGTGTATAGTAAATAAGGTGAGCAATGATGAAGATTCACCTATTGTAGATCAATATTTGTATAGATATATGATTTGTAGTCTTTTATATTTGATAGCATCGAGGTCAAACATCATGCATGTAGTAGGTATGGTTGCAAGATATCAGTCAACTCTAAAAGATAGTCATGTTCAGTTGGTGAAGAGAATATTTAGATGTATCAATGGGACATTGGATTATGGATTATGGTATCCCATAGGCAGAGATTTCACTTTAGTTGCTTATAAAAATTTAGATTGAGTAGGTTGCTTGGATGATAAAAAAAGTATAAATAGAAGAGATTTCTTCCTTAGTGATAGCTTAGTATCATGGCTAAGTAAAAATCAAAATTTAGTGTCACTTTATACAAATAAAGTAGAATATATTGTAGCAATATTGTGTTATACTTAAGTGCTTTGGATGAAGCAAACTTTGGAAGATATCAAGGTAAAATATGATGAACCTATTTCTATTTTTATGACAATACAAGTGTTATTAATATTTTGAAGAATCTAGTGATGCATTCAAGAACAAAACATATTTCCATTAGATATCACTTCTTGAGAGAGTATGTTGAAGATCAACATGTTAAGATGGAATATATCAGTACTACAGAGTAGATTGCAGATATTTTTATAAAGTCACTAACAAAAGACACATTTGAGTATCTATGGGAGAAGTTGGGAATAATTTTTTTTACTTCCTACCATTGAGGTTCAACATCAATTGAGGGGGAGCTAAGTGTTAGCTCCAGGTAGGCCCTTTTCCATTGATGTCAAAGGGGGAGAAGAATAGAAATAGGTATAGGTATAGGTACATGTACAAAAATAGGTACAAGGAATAGGTACAGGTTGCTACAGTAAGGGGGAGTTATTATATATTTTTTAGATGGCAATATGTGTAGGTTTTAGGATGTGGTAGTTTTAGTTTGAGGTTACCATCAATGATAAAGGGGGAAATTTTTGGAAATATTGTCATTGATGTCAAAAGTCTAGCATTATTGGTAATAAAGGACCCATTGCATTTAATGGTGTTTTTAATATTCATATCTTGGCTAATGTGTGTTAATATTTATTTAATTTTAATTAATATATTTTTGGTTGCATATAAGTCAAAAGAGGGCCCATGGAGAAGTCAAAGAGTCATAGGGTAAAAGACAAAAGAGGAATGGGATGCATTTTATCATGAAGAGTCATCTTGAGGAATTCCAAGAGTCACCATGTGAAGACAAAAGAGGGTATGGTGCATTTTTTCATGAAGGGACACTTTGAGGAATACAAAAAGTCACCAAGATAAAGACAAAAGAGGAAAGGATGTATTTTCTTATGAAGGGTCACCATATGACTTTTGAAATGCAAGGATACGAAGGGTCATGCAAGTTTGGTGCAATTTTCTATGAGGATTGAAGGGTCACAAAGGGTGAATGCCAAAGGTTATTTGGAAAGCTATAAATAAAGGATTGAGAAACCATTTGTTATATTCAAGATAGTGCATGGTTTGTATTTGTTTTCGAAGAGAGAAAAGTAGGAGATATTTTAGATTTCTATCATTTGTTGGGTAAGCAACATTAAGAGATAGTTGTGTTCTCTACACAAGAGGGGTTGGTGATCCTATGGGTTGGTGCTCATAAATCTTTGTAGAGTTGGTGCTTGGTAAAGGGGTTGGTGCTCCTACAAGTTGGTGATTGCAAACTTTATAATTTGAGTTGATGCTCATTCATATACTTGAGATTGTTCTCCATGGTTTTTCCCACTTTGGTTTTCCACGTAAAAATATGATCTCTCTCTCTCTCTCTCTCTCTCTCTCTCTCTCTCTCTCTCTCGTGTGGTGCATATTATTGTTTCAAGTTTTATTTTATATCTTGAATTTGTGATTAAGTGGTTAAATAAAAGAAATCAGATTAAGTAAAATATATATAATATACTGATTCACCCCCCTCTTAGTATATTTCATGTTTAACAAAAGAAAGAAAGTAAATAGGAGGAGAAGGAAGAGAACAAGTATCAAATATAGGCATAGGAGGATATTTTATTTCCAAATAAGGGTAAAGAAGAGAAATAAACACAAAACATACCTATTGAGGCAACATAATGGGCATTGGGGAACACCATGGTCTAGGTAGGTGACCAAAAGGGTGGTTCTACCACTTGAACCCTACTTATAAGAGGGAGATTTGTTGGGAGTAGAACAAGGATAAAAAACCATAGATTTTAATTAATAAGAATGTGTGTGACTTTATCTATTATTGAGCATTGTTTCTATTATTCAGGTTTGGCTTTTAAAATTATCATTGATGTCAAAGGTTGTTCATAAGGTCATTAAATAATTTATTGTTTGATTACATCCTTGAGAGGTATGAAATTGGTTGATAAACTTATAAGGCATGTGATTAAGGTTTACAATCATCAAAGAGAGTTTTAAGATCAATTTCCAAAGTTATCAAGTGTTTGAACCTAGCAAGAGACTTGAGAAGGCTTTTATATAGGATACCTAGTCTTGTGCATGAAGGAGCATGGTGGCCTAGTGAGATGGATGCACAAAGGCATTATATCATTGATGAGAGTCTCAAAATGATCCTACAAGGGTAGGAGCTATAGACTAGGTATCCTATGTACAAGCCTTCTCAAGTGTTTAAGCATGCATATGAGGCATTATATCACTGATGAGAGTCTCAAAATAAACCTACAAGGGTAGGACCTATAGATCTAACATGCAACTAGACTAGTTCTAGGTACCTAACCTAATGAGGTGCCATGAGACGTTGTCAAGACCTATGAATGATAAAAACTAGTTTTTGAGCATGCGATAGGATTTTTGATCATGTATATGAGGTGGAGAATACATGAAAATAGGTTTGAAGTCTAGTTTTAAGACCTAATGTGGTTTGTAGGTCAAAGTCCAAACAAACGAAGAAAGAGATGGAGGCCAAATGAGGTATGAGTTTTAGATTTCAAGATAAGCATGGAAAAATGAGCATTGATAGAGGTATGTCATGTTGTTTAGGTCAAAATTTTAAGGTTAAGATAAGAAAAAGTGATTTAAGGTCTCTCGATTGCATAAAATGGAGGGTTCTCAACCCAAGAAGAACTAGCAAGTGTTCATTGGCACATGTAACCTCTACATGAGAACTTAATTCATTCATGGTAGATTGGGAAGGGTCCTATCTCAAATTTCAAAGCATTGGTTTCTAAAATAAGGGGATAATCTTTATGAATGATCGTTAAGATTGTAAGATGGTTTAAACCCTCAAAGAACTCTAATAATGACCTGATGTGAAATAACTTATTCTAAAGTTCTCAAAATTGATTAGTTTGGATATTTTATATATTGGATCATTAATTCAACTCTCTCATACATCTCAAGGTTTATTTTTTTTTAGGAGAATAAGTGAATCCTATAAGAAAGGCCCTTTTTCTTAGATATTTATTGTAGTATGAAGAGTTGACTAAGTCAAAGCTGTTAATTGGATAAATGTTGAAGCTTGAGACTTGTATTTTGTGTCCATGGTGGTTTTTTAGTAGGTTACAGACCTCAATTTTTCTAAACGAGTCATGCAAATTAACCTATCACTAAAAGGCCTAATGGTGTAGACAGTGAGAAAACTAGGTATAAGTGAGAAGTTGATTAGGGAAGTGTTATCATGGACTAGGGATGAATCTAAGTGCATGAAAAAGTTGTTCAAGACCTATAATACATGTTAATTTTGGATATAATATTTGGATATGACTGTATATAGCATAAAGATACTCTCAAATTGAATTGTCTAACTTAATGAGGTCTGTATATAGTGAAGTCATGAGATTGGTGTGTAAAACCAATATTGATATTAGAGATTATGATATATTTATTGGAAGTTATTAAAGTTTGTTTTAAGATCATATTAATTCATTATTATTTTTTAAGTATGCCCTTTCATGTATCATAAATTCATGTTTCCATAACTATTTTTTGAAGTTAGTTCACAGTTCTTAGTGGGCTATTTGAAGAGAAGGGTTTGAGTCCTTTTACCCTATGTAATGATGTCTAATGAACTTGGTGAAGTTGTGGAGGTATTTAAGTTAATTTTTTTATAAAATTTTGACATGGTTTTTTGACAATATTGTGTTTTTTCTTTAGTTATTCAAGATAGACTTTATGGGTATGCATAGGCCAAATTATGAACAGTGCTAATGGCATCCTTCAAATGGTGGTTAGAGATAAAAGGTGTCATGGACCAAAGATGATATTTATATGGGTATATTCAATTGAAATATGATATGTTATTTCCATGTGATAATTCTGAGAGTGTTCTAAGGTATTCAAATGGTAATGTGTGTTAATGAAGGCCTAATTAAATTAGATCTCCTTAAGGCCTAAAAGGGTTTTTGGTCCTATATGATATGACTAACCTATTGTAATGTTTGTTTCATGTTTTTTACATGTCCTAAGGCCCATTTTATTGAAAAATTAATTAGGCAAGTGTGTATGGATTACCAAGAGGTGTATGAGCAAGAGCCGACTATAAGAACAAGGCCTAATAGGCCTAACTGTCTAGAGTGATTGTGTGTGTGTTGAAGTGAATGAGATATAAATTTTAAGAGATGAAGGATTTATTATATAAAATAAATAGGGTACATATAAACCATCATTAATATTTTATATGGATACTATATATTATTATCAAGGTCATATGAGCTAACCAAGTCAAGAAGAGGGCTAATTGAGTGAAGAAGGCTAGAGACCAATTTAAGAAAGATAGGAGAGTGTGAAGAGATAAAGAAGGATTTAATAATTTATTATATGAGAAACAAAGTGTTTTTAAGGTGATCAAGGGTTTGAGGTGGTTGATTTAGTGCTAATTAATCTAAGGGGTTGGTGCCTCCTTGCAAGTGGGTGCTTGCTAAAAGCCTAGCTGAGTTGTTACTTGGCTAGTTCGGGTTGGTGATCCAATTGAAGTTGGTGATTCAATAAATATTGATGTTTATATTATAGTACTATATTCCATTTTCATCATCAGTGAGTTTTCTTACCCTTGAGAGTTTTCCACTCAAATAAATGTTTTATGTGTTATGTTTTTGTTTCATATCCATGTATCTTAATGTGTTTCTAGTTCACTATATTGTTTTGATAGTTCATGAATGATAAATTAAAGTTAAAAAAGGTTTGAAGAATTATGCACCCCCCCCTCTCAATAATTATAATTCCAAAAATTGGTATGAGAGCCTAGTCCTTTGAGACAAGTCTAATAGTTTGAACGTGATCCTAAGAAGCATGAGAATGTCTTGTGATCAATAGGAATAACACAACATATATGATGAAAAGTCTACTATGATAGTGAATAAAGAGAATATAAAGTAGACCTTGAATTTGAGATCATAAATACCTTTGATGATTTGAAACACCAAAATAAGACTATCAAGGATCTTAGGAGTTAGTTGGAATAGGTCAACACAAGGTGTAAATCAAAGAAAGTTGAGTATGACCAATTGAAGACAAAGCTAGATTCCTTGAAGGTTGAGCATGAAAATCTCATAGACAAATTGAGAAAGTTTGAAAGAGTGCATGAGAATTTAGAATAAGTCCAGAGTATTAACCTAAAATTATCAATCAGGCAACTTAATGCTATAAAGGATATGCCATCATGGAACCATGGTAAGTACATAAATGTTGTTTACTACATCTGTCACAATAGAGGACACATTTCAAGATTTTGTTCTAATAGAGTTAGAAGGTCCACAAGATTCAATAAGACATTTGAAGATCCTAGAATGCATAAGAAGGATCAAACATTGGTATGCAGGCCAAAGCAAGCTAGGATATATTAGATTGAGCTTAAAAACCAAGATTAAATATTTTCCAAGGAGGAACAAAAGACCAAAGAGGACTCTATATTAGCTCAAAATGCCTTTCACATTCAATATGAAGGCATGAAATGGTATATATATATATATATATATATATATATATATATATATATATATATATATATATAGGATGATCAAGCCATATAAAAGGAGACATAAATAATTTCATCTAATTAAAGAATAATTGTATAGGAACAATGAGGGAGATAACACAACTGCCAATATAGTTGGCAAGGGTGTCTTGAGTTTAGATAATGGAAAGACCAAGACACAAAATGTGTTGTATGTGAAAGGTCTAAAACATAACCTACTTAGTGTGAGCAAAATGTACCATCAAGAATACACACTAAACTTTCATGATAAAGGGTGTGAGATGAGGAGATCCAAATCAAGAAGGATAATTACCAATGTTAAGAGGACTGAGAACAACCATTATGTATTGAATGAGATCAAGAAGGAGAGATGTTTCATTAGAAATATATATGAAAGTTAGATATGGAACAAAAGTATAGGTCACCTAAACTTTGAAAACCTATTTACGATTAGCACTAAGAAGATTTTGAAGAACATTCATAAGTTCATCAAACTTACAAACATACTTTGCAAGGCATGTCAACATGATAAGCAGACTAGAATAAGTTTCAAGTCCAAGGAGTACTCTACTAAAATACCCTTGGAGTTAATCCATAATGATCTTTATGGGACTAAAATAATTCAAAGAATTCAAATATATAGCTACTTCATGTTACTCATTGATGATTACACAAGAATGACTTGGGTTGCATTCCTAGAAGAGAAATTAGAAGCTCTTGACAAGTTCAAGACATTCAAGGCTCTTATCAGGAATGAGAATAATGGGAAGATAAAGTGCCTAAGATATGATATAGGAGGATATTTTTGGTCTAATGAGTTTGATGACTTCTATGAGGTTCATAAAATAAGGATACAATTCGTGGTAGTTAGGACACCTCAATAGAATGGGGTAGTGGAAAGGAAGAATAAGATAGTTCAAGAGATAGATAAAACTATGTTGAATGAGTCTATATTATCTAATGGATATTAGAGAGAGGCAATAAACACTATTGTTTAAATTTTTAATAGAGGATAGATAAGGACTAATGAAAAAAAGACTCCTTATGAACTATAGAAGGGCATACCTACAAATATAGAACACTTTAGAGTGTTTGGGTGTAAATGTTTCATAAAAAAGATGATGAATACTTAGGTAAGTTTGATTCTAGATTTGATGAAGGAATATTCTTAGGATACTCATTAATGAGCTTAGCATATAGATGTTATAACAAGAGACTACAAAATATAGTGGAAAGTACCAATGTGAGGATTGATGAGATAATAAAATCTCACTGACAGTCAAAGAACACTTTAGATAATGTGGACTTCAAGAATGAAGAGGAAAATATATAGGTTGATGAGGAAGAAGAAGAAGTTGAAAAGAGATAGTACTCAAATAGAACCTCACGATAGATTCAAAGAGACCACCCTTAATCTTAAATCATTGACAATAAGAATGCAAGTGTGTAAACTAGGTAAATAATCTAAATCATGAGAATTCTCTATTATCCAAGACTGAACATAAGAGTCTTATAGAAGAAAGCAAAGACAGATTTTGGATATGTGTTATTAATGAGGAATTAGACTAAATGCAAAGGAATGAGACTTGGGAACTACTCCCTAGGCCTAAAGACAAGAATATTATTAGTACAAAATGAGTGTTCAGAAACAAGTTGAATGTAGATAGAGAAGTCACTTGGAATAAGGCTAGATTGATATGCAAGGGATATGAAAAAGTTAAAGGAGTAGACTTTGAGGAGACCTTTGTACTAGTATAAATATTGGAGGCCATCAAATTTTTTCTAGCTTATGAAGGATTTAGATGACTCAAGGTATACCACATGGATGTCAAATTTGCCTTTTTAATGAGAATTTAAAAGAAGTGTACATTAATCAACCTAAAGGTTCTCACTATTAGATGACAAAGACTATGTTTGTAGACTCAAGAAGGATCTTTATGGTCTAAATAAATATCTTATAACTTGGTATGCTAGGTTAGACAAGTATCTGTTAGATCAAGGATTCAAAAGAGGAGTTGTTGACAATAATCTATACATCAAGACATAAGATGACCATCATCTAATGGTAGTTTTCTATGTGGATGACATCATACTTGGTGGAAACAATGAGTATATGACAAAGGAATTTTCATAGGTGATGAATAAAGAGTTTGAGATGCCCATTCTATGAGAACTATCATTATTTATTGGGTTACAAATCACTCAATCTAAAAAAGATTTATTCATCTCACAAGCCAAGTACATAAGAGAAATGTTGAATAAGTTTGAGATGGAGGATTGCAAGGTAGTTAATACACCCCTGATCACAAGATGTAAGTTAAAAAATTAAGATGAGTCTTCAAAATTCAATCAGACATCATATAGGTCAATGATTAGAAGTTTGTTGTACACTATTGCCTCTAGAACTAACATCATGCAAGCCATAGGTCTTGTGAGAAGGTTTCAAGTAGATCCAAAGGAGAATAATATGGAAGCAATCAAAATGATACTCAGGTATCTCAAGGGGACTATGGAGTATGGATTTTGGTATCTAATAAGAAAGGAATTCAATTTGACAACCTACATAGATTTAGATTGGGCATGAAGTATAGATGATAGGAAGAGTACTAGTAGAGGAGCCTTCTTCCTAGGTCGGTGCCTTAGTATCATGGATAAGTAAGAAGAAACCATCAATAGCTTTCTCCACTTGTGATATTGAGTATATTGAATCAAATTCATGCTACACTCAGGTTATATGGATGAGATAGACCCTAAAATACTATAAGGTGGAGTATGATGGTCATAGTCCTATCTATTGTGACAATACAAGTGTTATAAGCATCTCAATGAACCCTATCATGAACTCAAGGACCAAACACATTCCCATCATGTATCATTTTCTAAGAGATTAGGTAACTCAACAAAGTTTGAAACTTGAATATGTTTCTACATAGGATCAGAATGTAAACATCTTGAATAAACCACTTTCAAAGGTAACTTTTGAACACATAAGATAGGAATTGGGTGTAATTCCTACCCCTAGAAATCATTGAATAAGACAAGTATTTAGGGGGATATAATAATTATCATTTCTCTAAGATCAGATGAGTTTTTCCAAGAAGGTATTCATGGAGACAGGGAGATCATGTTTTTTTGTGTCTCATAAACTCATAGTTTAGTGTGCTTAGCATTTTGGTTATAAGGAGTGTGATCCAAAGAATTTTAGACATCAGTTTGTCATTTATGTCAAAAGGGGAGAAAGACAAAAATGGGGAGATAAGGATGATCATTTCTCAATTTTTTTTCCATCAATGACAAAGGGGAATATTATTGAGCATTGTTTCTATTATTGAGGTTTGGCTTTAAAAATTATCATTGATGTCAAATGTTATTCATAAGGTCATTGAATAATGTTTTGTTTGATTACATAATTTATAGGTATGAAATTGGTTGATAAACTTATAAGTCATGTGATAAAGGTGTAGAAGCATCAAATATATTTTTAAGTTTAGTTTCCAAAGTTATCAAGTGTTTGAACTTAACAAGAGACTTGAGAAGGCTTATGCATATGATGCCTAGTCTTGTACATGAAGGAACATGGTGGCCTAGTGAGATGGATGCACAAAGGCATAATAATATGTATTAGGTTGTTTAATAATTAATATGAATCATTAGATCACTCATGAGAGTCTCAAAGTGAGCCTATAGGGGTAGGACCTATAGACCTAACATGCAACTAGACTAGTTCCAGACCCTGCCTGACCTAATGAGGTGCCATGAGGTGTTGTCAAGACCTATGAATGATGAAAATAAGTGTTTGATCATATGATAGGTTTCTTGATCATGTATGTGAGGTGGATATCACATGAAAAGAGGATTGAATTCTAGTTTCAAGACCTAATGTGGTTTGTAGGTCAAGATCTAAGCAAGCAAAGAGAGAGATAGTGGACAAATGAGGTATGAGTTTCATATTTCAAGATAGCATGGAAAAATGGGCATTTAAAAATATATTTCATGTTGTCTCAAATATTTTTACCAATTTTCATGTTAAAGTTTGAAGTTTAAGACAATAAAAAGTGTTTTAAGGTCTCTCAAGTGCATAGAATGGAGGGTTCTCAACTGAGAAGAAATTTCAAGTGTCCGTTGACATGTGAAACCTATGCATGCTAACTTGATCCATTCATGGTATATGGGTAAGGGTCTTATCTCAAAGTTTCAATCATTGGTTTATGGAATAAGGGGATAAGCTTTATGAATTATAATTAATACTGTAAGATGGTTTAAACCCTCAAAGAACCCTAATAATGACCTGATATGAAATACATTATTCTAAAGTGATCATAATGATTTTTTTTGAATATTTTATCCATTTTATCATTAATTAAATCTCTCAAACATCTCTAGGTGTGATTATTTTAAGAGTAAGTGGATCTTATAGGAAAGGCCTAGTTTCTCAAAAATTTGCTATAACAAGCAAAGTTGATTGAGTCAAAGTTGATAGTTATATGAATGTTGAAACTTGAGACTTGTATCTTGTGTTATGGTGGTTATGAATATTTTATAGACCTCATGTGTGATAAATTATTCATTTAAATTGACTTATCTTTAAAAGGCCTAATGGTGTAGATAGTGAGAAAAGTAGGAAAAATGTAAGAAGTTGATTAGGAAAGTGTTATCATGGACCAGGGATGAATAAAATTGCATGGATAAGTTATTAAAGACATATAATTCATGTTAATTTTGGATATAATATTTTTAGATGACTATATATAGCAGAAATTTGCTCTCAAATTGACTTGTCTAACTCAGTGAGGTTTATATACAATAAAGTCATGACATTGGTCTATAAGACCAATACTGATATTAGATATTATGATATATTTGTTTTAATTTTTTTTGAGGTTATTTTAAAATCATATTAATTCATTATAAATTCTTAAGTATTCCCTTTCATGTATCAAAAATTCATGTTTCCATGACTGTGTTTTGAAGATAGTTGATAGTTCTAAGTGGGCTACTTAGATAGAAGGGTTTGAGTCCTTTTGCCCTATGTAATGAAGTATTATGAACTTTGTGAATTTATGGAGGTATTTAAGTCTCTCTCTATATAATTTTTTTCCATGTTTTTTTGACAAGATTATGTTTTTGGTTTAGTTGTTCAAGACAGACTTTCTGGGTATGCACATGCCTAATTATGAACAGTGCTAATAGTGGGCTTCAAGTGGTGGTTGGAGATAAAAAGTGTCATGGACCTAAGATGAGATAAATAAGGTATATTAAAGTGAAATATTATATGTTTTTATCATTTTAGAATTATAAGAGTATTATAAGGTGTTCAAAGGGCAATGTGTGCTCATGAAGGCCTAATTGAATTAGGTCTCCTTAAGGCCTAAAAGGGGTTTTTATCATATATTCTATGACCGACATATTTTAATGTTTTTTTCATGTCATAAGACCCATTTTATTTAAAAACTAAGTGGGCAAGTGTGTATGGCTGAACAAGAGGTTTATAAGCAAGAGCCTAGTATAAGAACAAGGCCTAATAGGCCTAATTATCTAAAGTGAGTATGTGTGTTGAAGTGAAGAGATAAAAATTTAAAGAGATTAAAGAGGTATTGTATACCATCAAGAGGGTATAGATAAACCATCATAAATATCTAACATAGATATTGTAGATGATTATCAAGGTCATATTACGTAACCAAGTCAAGAAAAGGGCTAATTGAATGAGGAAGTCTAGAGACCAATTTGAGAAAGATAGGAGAGTGTGAAGAGATGAAGAAGGAAATCATCATATATTATATGATAAATAAAGTGTTATAAATTTGATCAAGGTTTTGAAGTGGCTGAGTTGGTTCTAAGTCATCTACGGGGTTGGTGCCTCCTTACAAGTGGGTGCTTGTTAAAAGCCTAGCTAAGTTGGTGCTTAGCTAGTTGGGGTTGGTGATCCAAATGAAATTAGTGATTCACTAAATATTTATGTTTGTATTATATTAATGTATTCCATTTTCATCATCAATGGGTTTTATTCCCCTTGAGGTTTTCCCACTCAAATAAATGTGTGATGTGTTATGTTTTTGTTTTATGCTCATGGCTCTTAATGTGTTGTTAGTTAACTCTATTGTTTTGATAGTTAATGAATGATAAAGTAAAGTTAAAAAAAGGTTTGAAGAATAATTTACCCCCCCACCCATCTCAGTCATTATGATTCCAAAATTAATTTTGTCTTTTTCATATCTTTATGTATGTACTTAGTGTTTGTGAGCATAGAAATAGTCTTCAAAATACAAAGAGTCCTTCCTTTGGGCACAATGAAAGCATGGAATATGAAGTGATATTACTTAGTAAAACTCTATATATAGTGCTCAATTGTATTTTTATATGTTTCCATAGTGATATATACTAATATATATAATTCTAAAATGGTTTTCCTATATGTATTTTATCATTTTTATATGCACAATGAATACTCTATTTGCTTAAATATGTTAATCATAGAGTTTATACCAATTGATTTAATTATAATATGCCTACCTTTATTAGTATAAAAGTCTCTCCTTTGTCTACCAATGAATATAATTAGTCTAAATTTCCATTTTTTGTTTCCTTTGATCACTTCTTACATAATTTACCCCTATACGAGCATGTTCTGAAGGGTTTTTCCAAGAACCTATCCTAACAATGGTGTGGTGAGCATGGAACCTTTTGCTAAAACATGTTGAGATAGATTATAGGGAAAAGAGATATATAAATATGGATAAATGAATAATCCATAATTTTTTAGGAGAAGAATAAAAAAATCTAAAAGAATGTGAAAGAAGTTATTGAGTAGTATGTATATATATATATATATATAGATAAATTTATGAAATATTCTATTACAAATTACCTAGGTTATTAGCTGCATGCTTATCTAGATTGTATTATAATTGTTTTCAACCAAGAAGGACAATATTTATAGCTTAGTTAGAATAGAAGTTAGACACCTTACAAAATCTAGATATTGAGTGGATCCATGTAGTAGACTATTTGGCCAAGATGAACATCAATGGTTACATCACAAAAATTGATGTACAATTATATTTGGATTTAAAATTGTGCATGACATATTTTTTAAAGGAATCTATGGAAAGTTACTTTAGAAACTACCTAATCTGATTAAGATTTTGGTTTTAGAAATAACAATGGTGCCTACTATTGCCAATGTGGAGTTTTTACTTCAGGTATTATGGGGATAGATGTGATGTAGGAGTGAATGATGTAGAGTTGATAGACGAATTTAAACCTAAACCCATTATATGGAAAATGTAGAGAGCCAAAGTGAGAATAAAATTATGGGATTGGAAAGAGAGCTGTGATAACAAAAAAGATGGAACAAATTGAATAATCTAGATTTAATTACAAATAGGAGTAGGAATAAAGTTGAGGATGTTGAAGAGAGGGGAGACCAAATAGATCCTACACAAGATTATGTAAGTGGAGAATGTGGTGAGTATGTAAAGTAGAGAAGAGAAGGGATTGAGAAAGAAGAAAAAATAAATGAGGATAGTGAGGATATGGAGCAACATGAAGATGAAGAGGAAAGTAGGATAACATTAGAGTAGTTAGAAGATAAGAGTAGATCATAGTTAAGAGGAAAGATATTACTTAGACCAAGGAAGGGATATTATCTAGAGGAAGTTATGTGCAATCACATAAGTATCACAAGTTCAAGATCACATATAGAATAATTTAAATGAATATGTCATTGATTTTTTGAGTATGCATCCCCCAATCCTAATTTTTCATTAGTTAAAAGAACACAAAGTGCATAAGAAATGACAAGTAGAAGCTGGTTTGAATCATTTATTGATAAATTTGGTAAACTTAGCATAGAGACTAAGAAATAAATAGATAAAAAGAGGTTAGAAGAGTTTGGATTCCCTTTTGTTATTAGTTTTAATACACCTATAAATATATTGAATATAAGGTTGTAGCAGCAATTACTAGCACACATAGACATGTAGTCATAATCACTAGTGCACTATAACCTATAATCATAGTTACTAGTGCATAAAATCTAGTAGTAGTAATTAAAATTATACTAAAGATGAAATTGAATGTAATCATGTTTAATAATTTGATGAAATATGATGCATCTAAGGACCTTAAATAATATTTTTAAACTTGGGACATGAAATGACAGGTTAAGGGAGTAACTTCTAAAGATGTAAAGAAGTGCGAACTCATAGGAGCATTAGCAGGTCAAACCTTGGATTTCATTTTTAAAATGGATATTAATGCCCTAAATCTCAAATAAGTCAAAGAGAAATAAATTTTATAATTTAATATGAATAATTTATCTAGTCAGACCATTCAATATCTGAAGGATATTTGGAAATGAATCAAAGAATTGATATGAGAATATGATCACATATTTTTAGATATGATAAAAATTATTGATTTTATCATAGAAGATAAGGACAAGGTTTCTTGGTTTATAGAAGGGTTGTGATCCATAATTATATTTTCTATTGTGTAGCCCTAATTCTTGACTAAGGATGATACTCGAGCAACTTCCTTATAAGTTAACAAACTTGAAGAATATGTAGACACTCTGGCAGCTGGTTCCAAAGTTGAGGATAAAATAGATTATTTTCTCAAGAGAATGTATGAGATTCATGAAAGTGATAAAACTAAATTAGGATTATGGGGTATAGAGTGTGGTCGAGAAGGGAGTCATATGAATGATTTCCCTAAACTCAAAACATTTTTTTGTGAAATATGTAGAGCATTAAGACATGCAACATCAAAGTGTCATCTATTACAATAATATATTCAAAAAACCTAGAGTTTGTATTATATTTTTTGTAAATAAACTAATCATAATGAGAAGAGTTTTTGAGATAAATATAAATTGAAGGAAGATATCACCAAAAATGTCTTTATAGTCATAGCATAGTATTTGCCTCCTACAAAACATAAAATTCTAGGCCTAGAGGTGGAAATGGCTAGTGTGACATAAGGTGACACTAGATGGATGCTTTTATTGCCTCAATATCAACCTGAGGGTCTAGTTGTCTAGAAAGCATCATATTCAAAATATCAATATCATTCCTCATAGAATAATGTGATTCCTCAACATCAACAATCAAATTAGGCTCTTGCATCACCTCATTGGTAGTATGGTAGATATGATACATAAAAAACACATCATTGAGGATTTAATAAAATAGGGGAGGATAAAGGTGAGGGTAATGGATTAGATATTAGAGAGGTCAAAAAAATGATAATAGATAAACTCACCACTATATTCAATGTTATTTATGTGGTTATCTATGACACATCTTCAAGTTCTTAGATGTCAATAAGGTATGCACATTCCCAAATTAAAATAGATTAAGCTTCATATGATAGCCAAAAAAGACGTGTTCTTAGGGTAAAGTGAATAAGCACTTGCCTATAGACTCATGGATCCAAAAACCAGAAAAATCTACACCAGCAATGATGTTGAATCTTTGAAAAGAAAGAAGTAGAATTTCATTATATAAATTCACCTAATAAATAAATTAGTCCCATATAAAACATAGAATATGGTAATATCAAAGATTAATACATTAATGATGATGGGAATAATGGCATAGCTCCACCATGCACAAAAAATACTTAATGTATACCTAAATGGTATGCAAATACTCTCAAAGATGAAAAATTGGATGTTTTTCCAAACACATCCACCATCGGACCAAGGACTCATAGTATGGGTCATGGTCAGGTCAATTTGAAGTTAATAAGTATATTTGTTGAATCTATTGAGCCCTTTACAGTTAAGGAAGCCTTATAGTTAAAACCTTGGAAAGATGCCATAGATACAGAATATAATTCATTATAAAAAAAATAAAACATGGTAGCTTGTAGATATTTCACCAAGGAAGAAGATAATCTAATGCAAATGGATCTTTAAGATGAAGTAAAAATCAAATGGTAGTCTCAACAATTACAAGGCAAGACTAGTTATGAAGGGGTATGCTAAAAAAGAAGGCATTGACTATAAGGAGACATTTTCTCCCACAACAAAGATTAAAATAATCAGGATGATTTTTTATCTAGTTACATAGTTTGGCTATAAATTCCATCAAATGGATGTGAAAAGTGCCTTCCTTAATGGGGACTTAAAATAAGAAGTCTACATGACTCAACCAGAAGGTTTGTTAAATCTAGAAAAGAAGATAAAGTTTATAGAATTTTCAAATCATTGTATGGTCTTAAACAGTCTCCCAGGGAGTGGTATATCAAGATTGATGAACATATCTTAAAGCATGGATTTAAAGGAATCTATATGATCTGGATCTCTACCTCAAATAATAAGGGAGAGATAGTAATTGTAGTTATTATTGTCAATGATTTAGTCATCACTAATAGTTTAATGAAGATGATTGAATAAACAAAGAAAGATCTGAATTGATCATTTGACATGATAGATCTTGTGATTCTACATTATTGTCTTGGTTTAGAATTTTGGTAGAGAGAAAATCAAATTTATGTATCTCAACTCAAATATGATAGGACAATGCTCAAGAAATTTTAAATGATAGATAGCAAACCATTTGCCAT
>JARHVA010001069.1:2242500-2385000 GCA_037957365.1 Torreya grandis | reverse complement strand
TGAACATTTCCTTGATTTTTAGATTGAGTGGCATGATTTGGAAGAGGATTTGTACATATTTTAAAATGTTGATTTGGTTAAGTCATTGATTTATTCAAATTACTATTGAGACCCCCTACTTGAATTTAGTTGTTATGAAGGAAGTTTTAGATCTTGTTTTCAAAGGAGTGGATCTATTTGATGAATGTCATGTGATTCTATGATAAATTCAAAAAGAATTTCCATCATATATTTTAGGTAGTGGCCGAGATGGACCCAACTCTCTTATAAAAGGTGAATTAAGCGTATTGCATTCAAATAACCATTTAAACATATTTTGAGTAATTTCACTCAATCTTGTAAATTTTATTCACTCCCTTGGTGTTGATAATACTATCCTATTATATGGTTGGTCCATCACATTTACTTTATTTTTGGCCTCATTATTATGTTCAAAAATATTGATATTACCTTTAACCTTGAAGTTTGTTTTACCATTAAATTTGGATCCACTAGAAGTAGGGGCATTTGTACCATATTTAATCATTTTGGCCTCTAAAATTTTGACTCATAGTTTCTAAATACATGAAAAATATAATAAAAATATGGGTAGGTGTTTATGTCTACTTTTTATTTAATATGTAAAAGCAAAGTTTGAGAAAATATACTTTTTAATTCACTATTTGGTAATTGGTGAGTTACTCTTCTACCATTATTTTAAATCTAATCATATGTTAATATTTACATTAGATACTTATTTAACTTGATAAAAAAAATCAAATGTAACCTTCATGATAACATTTATCAAAAAATGAGTTTGTAAATCATAACCTAAGGCAATGAAATAATGAACAGATCTGAAGGGAAAAGCATAAAACCAATTAATAACATTATTTTTTAAACTCTAGTAAATAACTTGGATAATAACCTATAATTATGAGAAAAATATAATAAATTAGAATAAAATTATTTAATTTTATTTCTAAATATCTCCTTTTCCATTGAATAATTAAAACTTTGGATCAAAAAATCTATTAGCAAAGAGTAAGCAAGAACTGCATAAGCTATGGGATTAACCAAATGTCATGTGAAGTGACCCTAGTACCTAAAATTTTAGACCCTTGAGAAATAAATTTAATTTTTTATTAAAAATCAAGCAAGGGTTGCATCATATGATTATTTTAAGGTGTTTTAAAATAAGTGTTAATAGCATAAGTGGGAATAGAAGAATTATGTGAAGAATTTAATTGAGAAACATTATGAAGGGATAAAAGTTGAGAAGTTTGTTGAGAGGGATAAGTGATTTGAGAATAAAAATGAAGGATGTCAAATAACTCTAGAAGATTTGAAATCATTTTGAAGAGGAAAATAAACATCAACAAAATTAGAAGCAATAGATTTAGGAGAAATTGTTTTAAAAGTAAGTTTGGAAATGACCACATCATTGGGCATGGAAAAAGACCCTCTAGGAGTTTTCTCTTCAATATTTGCATTCAAATATCATTTATGAACTCTATAATGTATATCTTGGATTTTAGATTCAACTGGATGCTCTTGACCTAGGGTTTGGCATTTTTATATCTTTCAACACTTACAACATTATATCTATTTTTTAATATTAGCTTGAAGGTGTTTTCAATATATGGAAATTATTTCAACTCTATCATTCTCATCATGAATATAAATATTAGAATCAGTACAAATCTGATATCTTTTCACAAATTTTTCATACAAAGGAATTAGAATATCATTTTCAACATAACATGCAAAAATGGAAGGAATATCAAAATAATTGAGAGACGGTTTTATTTTTCAAGTAATTTCTAGTTTTAACAAAAGGAATATCAACATAATCAACATGATTTCAATTTAGTCTATAAATTTTCATATAGAGGCCCATATATCTAATAAATTTAGGTGGAATAATATGGAAACATATGTAGTATGTAAATTCCCTAGGGTTTAAATGATATCCAAGTGTAATAATAAAACTAGGCCTAATCATATTTAATGCAATAAAATAAAAAAATCATACAAATTTACATAAATAATATTTTAAGATAATAAATTAAATAGGGGGTTTAATAATAATATATTTTTGGTCACAAATCTAGGGATATTCATTATAAATAGATAGATGAAAGGATCTGGAATTCATGACAAATAAAACTGAAAATGTTTTTTGAAGTATACATTTCAATAAGTTAGAAAATACTTTTGTTACTAAAATATACAGTTCTAGGAAACCATGAATTTTTTAAATTTGATTTCATTATCTTGTTTGTCAATCTAGGGTTTCAAATGTGTCACTCACTTTTACTAAACTATGACCATATTTTGTGGAAATTGGTTTCCTTTTCCATAACCTTAACGCTCACCACATACTAAATAAATTGGGAGAAATAATGGGAGTCAAGTGTTATCCCTCCATTATTATAAAGCCCCTAGTCTAGAGAAATTTTGGAAAATAACACTTATTGCACTTCAAAAATAAATTAATGGATTTAAGCTCTAATCCTTTATGACTTGTCATAATATCCATAAATGGCATAATAAGATGAAATTCATAGACTTATGATTCAAATTTGTGCTAAATTTGAAAATTTTCTATAACATTTTCATAATAGATATCTAGAACAAAGGATTTTTCCTTTACTCAATCATTCCTTATCATCCATATCATTCATTTATCTCTTATATGCACTAATACATTCATGTATTTATAAATTTATCAAATTAAATTATGACCAAATTAGCATGTGAACCTATATATAACTAGTAAAAAAAGATGATGATTAGAGAACACAAGGTAAGGGGACCTAAAATAAGGGTCGCAAGGGCCCACACTAAAATCATACTCATTACATTCTCAATGACCTAGAATCATATAAATTAAAATTTAGGAAAACATAAAAAACCAAAAATAAATGGATGGGAAGAAAGAGAGAGTGGAGAGAGAAATGGAAACAAAAAGGTAGAATGAGGCCAAAAATGAGGACATGCATAAATAAGATCCTATTATGAAATGATAATTGAAAAACATAAAAACACCCTAAAACAATATAATTTGATAGCTAAAACTACCCTCAAACCAATATTAGGTGTACACAGTACCTAATTCTCATGAGTAAGCTTTGGATGAATGTTTAAAATGGAAAATTTTGAAATTGTTTTATGTATTTTACACTTACCCCTTCAATGATCCTCTTATAATTGGATCAAAATTAAAATGTGACAAGTGTAACATGTCTAATTATCCATGGAGGATATGGATGGGCCCTCTATCTATAACTGGGGAACTCAATATAGAAATCCACTAGAAGGATTCTCATGGTGTCAATGTCATCATTTTATAAACTAATAAATATAAATGTGGAAAGAAAACTAATAAATCTTATGATTTTTCCAATTATTGTGACTTCCACAAAGTTAAGGAATATTTCATTAATAAATGCATGTCCTCAAAGTATGAATAATCTAAGGAGAATGAATTATCTAAGGAATTGCTTATTTTTTAACTTAACTAAAAGATAGGATTATTTGAGGAAATCCTTCTCAACCATGAGAAAAATGAGAAAAAGAAGAAGAATTTTATAAGGATATAATTAGGTTATTAGTATTCTCACTCTTTTGATTCTACCTATTCTTATAACTCTTTTGAAGAGGATTCTAAACACAAGGATTCAAAAATGAGTTCTACTATCAAGATGGAAACTAATATCTTATATGGTTAAATTATTGATACATGTTTGGGAAATATTATTAACCCTCTAAATATAATAAAAGAGGCAATTCTTCTAGTCAATCATCGAGGCAAGGAAACTCAAAATTCATAGTTTATTTTAGTGTAACATCTCACCACATGCAAATATTCTACCATACTTCATAATTGAATAAATTTATTCTCTCTCCACTAGGATTTCCCTTTGGGAAATTTTACATTATTTCCTAAATTAAAAAACTCTAATTCTAAATTAACTAGGTCTCCTTAAAGAGTTATCCCATAAGGAACTTCTAAGGTTTTATGTACATTTCACACTCCTAGTTAATGTTCAATCTTGAGATTTGGCCTATAAATGCTATTTGATTTTCACATCCTCTAGGTGGAAGCTTGATTCCATCTCTACATTGATACTTCAATCAGGGAACATAGCATCAAGCAATGTGTTGTGTATGAGGGAGAAAATTTAAAAATCATGCTTGTGCATATGTTCCAATATATTAGAATTATCCATTATAAGTTTTTTTTTTTTTTTTTTTTGTGTGTGTGTGTGTGTTCTCATTAAGTATGTTATTTTTATAAACATTGAAATCAAGCTTTTAAGTAATGTCAATACTTACATAAATTATGGGTGTAAAATTTTCAAGATTGAATTTAGTTTGTCTAATTGTAACAACCCCAAAAAATATTCATAATTTAAATAGATTGTTTTTCCAAACTAAATGTAGTGTGAGACTCAACAAGTCTTTAATAACTCATAATTTGTCTTAACTAAATACCATAGGAAAGTTGAAAATAAAACTTCCTTAAGATTAGATCATCTTGGATAGACTTTATATGAAAGTGGTTCACCTATTGAAGTGTATTAAGTTTGGAATGTATAAGCATATTTTAGTACCCTTATAAATTTTAATCTAAATATTTCCACAGTCCATTTTTACCTTAAAACCAACTTAACAAGACTCAACCTTAAATAAGTCCTTATTTCAAAAAAAAATTGTTTTCAAGTTAATTAAGGTAAAAGAAAACTACAACTATTAATTCTTTCCTTCTTAACCTAAATCATTATAATAATATAAATGAGTATGATTTTATTCATAAATATATCCACAAGTATGTTAAGTACAACTAATATGTATACTTTCAAGGAATATTACTCAACTTGATACAAAAATAATAACATTACAGTTCAAATAAAAAAAACCATCACATGTAATAATTTATATTGTTCGTAGTAATTTAATTACACTCTTCATTTCAAGGCAAAATCATTAATATCCATGAATCAACAACCTTTCTTGAAAATAAACTTACTTTTATATAATTTAAGTTAGCATTTATATCCGTATTTACGTATTATGAATTAGCATATTAATTACCTCTTCATATCCTAAGAAATTTATGCTTATTATCTAATCAGAGTATTATCCCATCAATTCTTATTGTCATAAAAATTAAATTAGATACATCCAAAGTTACCTAATTGAGACATTTATACTTTAATATAAGGGTCATAACTTCACTTATTATACATCAAATATTCCATCATATCACTCACATTCTATTAAAACAACTTAAGAATAAATTATATTTATTCATTCTTCCATCATACGTATCTCGATTGGATAGATTTTTTTTAAGGAAACACCATTGTTTTCCTCTAAGAATTATCCTTTTTTGAGTGCCAATAGAACAAACTTTAAAAATAATTAAAACTAGTCTAAGGATTTAAACAATGCAAGTACGACTAATAAATGAGTTAATGACTCTCTTCATACATGAGATGTTCTATTTTATACACCTCTTATCTGATATTCCTTGATATTGTAATATTAATTTTAACCCAATATAATAAATTCTACTTGATTATTCAAATATTATCCTTTACTTGTCATTAGTACAATACTATAAAATAAAGAATACATTATTCAATAACATCTAGATGCAACTTGAATCAAAACATAGAGAGTCTCATCTGCCCCTAAATGGAAACATACTCAAATGAAGAGAATTCAAGAAAATAAAGCTTCAAAACAATAAACATGCTTATTATTCCAATTCTTTGGAAAATGTTATTAATATTCACCATTGTATAGTTAAGTCTCATTCAAGACAATATCTCTATGATTGTGCCAAGTGATCAAATTAAATGTAAAATATGAGCAGAACCCAAATAACTTTACTAAGTTAAATGCATTAAAAACCAAGTAATAAATAAGTTATTAAAAAATAATGTAAGATCAAGTATTAGTTATTGATTATAAGTCATGTTCTTATTTAAAATATGATAAAGTATTGTTCACTATACATTGCAATCAAAGGTAAAAATAACCAAATTGATTTTTGTATATTCCAAATAATCTATCTAAAAAATAAGGATAAAGTTTGTAGTCAATTATTAATTCATACAAATCTTGTATTAATAATTTAAAATGCTTTCCAAAACAATATAAAATAATCATAAGACTTTCAACAATCCACGTAATTCTAAAATAAACTACCATGGTTTGTAATTGTCACCAATGCCTTTATCCCTTGATCATACCCAAAATAATACATACTTCTATATGGAGTCCATATAGCTTAATAACTTCATTAACCCTTTATATCAAATATTCTAGCTTTATTTAAAACATTATATAACAACCATTGAAAAGAACACACATAGAATTGACCTACATTGGTGCATTGATGTCTATAGTCAAGTTAATGAAAAACACCCATATACTTCACAATTCCAAAATACTTATCATTTAATGACAAAGTAGTTGATCTATCATTAAGGAACAGAATAACCATATTTTGAACAAACATATGATATATGATTTCATCCCCAATCAAAACATCAATGAATAAAAATCTTATTTGAAAAGTAGTATAGATGAGATATCAAATCACAGTAGGTAATTAATAAGTAAAATCATTCCTATATAAAAAAAAATTATTCGATCCTCATTTTAAACTCAAACACTTCATATTACTCATTCAAGTAGTAATCTAATAATTACAATGTGTATTCAAATAAATATTATAGCTAATAATAAAAATTTGAACCAACACAAAGTTCATCCAATTTATAATGATGAGGGTTATGAATTTAATTCAGTTGCACTCCAAAAAAGGGACTAAATTAATAAATAATCAACTGAATAACAAACACCCCAACTCAAAAATGATTCACATAAAACATCCTACAGTTCTAATTAACTCCGAATACAATTTCATAGCCAACTATTTGAATACCAAATGAATAAGTTAAATGACTCAAGTCTAAAAGGGATTCAAACCAATAACCATTATATTTAACTTTGAGAATGAATGTTAATCAACATTTGAAAATGATAGGAAACATCAATATATGGGTTTATTCAATCTCACATTATTCAAACAAAATAATCATTTGTGAATTTAACCAATCAACTATCATGATGAAGTACATGACCAAATAAAGAACCACAAAATACCTTCATTAATTTTATGAATTTGTTGAAACTATAATCAGTTGTAAAATGAAAACAAAAATACACACTATGTTGTAAAATAAAATTATAACCCATTTTATAAAAGTTTACATAATGGATATTGAAAATATTAATATATTTAATATTATCTAAACATGAATCACAAGCTCAACTTAAAGAGTCATTCCATCACTATTTTAAATCTTATAGCTTTATAAATACATGATCAGGTGAACATCTAACTCATAGATAATTCCAAATCGCACTAACTAGTCCAATTAACCCTCTATAGGTGGCCCCAACCACCCCCATCCATCAATGTGATGGATGAGTCTGACTCACAGAGTAGTCATTAATATTATTGAGTTTCTAAACCACATGATAACCCAAAAAGCAAATCAACATGAAAAATCAAACTAAAAATGCACCCAAAGTGTTTATGATATAATTTGAAACAACATTACATCAATGAACACTTAGTTTTCACTTTAAAAATAAGGGTTTGGATAAAACTAAAAACCTATAAAAATAAATTGACTATTCAATAGTATTTTTGACACGACCTAATGTCACATATAAATAATATTTCCAAAATGTGCATAACAAAGCAAAAAATCACTTCTCATTCACATTTTCCACTTTGTCCATAACATAAAATAAAAAACATTGAAGACATCACTTATTTAATCAGACATAGTCTGATTTACCTCATTTTTTCATAATAGAGAGTTCTTTCTTTCATAAAGCACACTCTAAAACTCCTCTCTTGTGTAAAAATGAGTTATTAAGATTGTATTGAAGTTAGAAATTTCTCAAAAGAAAATTTCAAGTTTGATGTAATGTAATGGAGGTATTAATTCCTTGCTTCCCCACATATCCATTTGTTCCAACAAAAAATGGTAGAGTTTTAATAACCTTCTCCACCATAACTTTCCTAGTCAAGCCATCAAGGCTACAAGGACCAAGTAATAGTAGATAAGTTTCCTTAATATTCATGGTGGTATTTAGGGTCTCTATCTAGTTCACCAAGCTTGTAAAAACTTCTAAGTAGCAAAACCAACTAGAATATTCATAAACAACAAAACCATCATGCCAATCAAACCTCAAGTTGACCAATATCATTGCCATGTATTATGATGGCTGAAGTCAAATTTTAATTATTAAAATCACATAATATTCTAGGGCCAATGATAGTTGAATACTAGACTAAGGTCAAAATTACCATGTAAGCATAATAATCAATACAAGCACATAAAGGACCACATGATGACTATACAAATTAACAACAAAGACTTAACAATGTTGAAGCCAATATTAAATAAAAATGACCAATTTAATAATGGCATCCAAGATGTTAAGCCACCAGGATAAGAAAACAATAATCATTACTTGTCAAATATGAAATTGATCCCAAACATGATTACATAACATGCAAGTAGTGTAAGATCAGGCCTAAATAACATTGAACCCAACCAAGAAGCTAAATAAATTAGATATTAATAATAGTGGAAACCATCTTATGCTAGATAAAGATGATGACATAAGTGTAATAACCAAATTGACTTGAGAAGATCGAGACATATGTACACAACATTTAAATTAGACTAAAAAGTAAATGTAGTCAATAGATGACACTCTACAGATAAACTATGGTTATTTTGGAAACCTATGTCTTAGTATTTATTATCATAATATAATAAACCTAACACTAGTAAAACCCTATTATCCAGACTCCTTTGATCAATATTAGCTCATGGTAAATCTTATAGTCATAAAATAAGACATTATAAATATCTATCTAATAAATATCCAATGATCATAACTGAATAATCAACTAAAATATAACATTTGAACATAGTCATTTTCAAAATAATGATAGAATATAATTCTAATCAAATATATAATCAAGTTCATGATATTATATATAATAAAAATAACACATGAAAATTTTAGGTAAATGTCCATGTCAATAATATTCCATAGTTTTTAAATTATTTCAGACCGAATCATGACATCCTCTCCCTCTTAAAAAAGATTCATCCTAGAGACTAATCAAATAATAGTAGGTAATGCTACTTGAAGCTTTCATATTCCCACATAAAACTCCTTTCACTAAGTGGGTCCCACTATACCAACTTTTGTTAAATTTATCTATTTCATAGCTTAATGTTGTAATGATCTAGGATCCTCGTTGGTTCCAATTGCATCTTCTCTTCTTTCATAACTTGAATAGTTTTCCATTCCAAAATATGAGCACAATCAAATATGTATTTTATTAACAAAGCAAGATGAAAAACATCATGAATCCTATATAGATAAAGAGGAAGGGTTAGATGATAAGAAACAAGATAGATACTTTATAATATGTTGAAAGGTCCAATAATGTGTGGATTTAGTTTAGAATATGTCCCAAATTTAATGGATATTTATTGAGGTCTAACTAGCAAAAAAACCTTATCACCAATATTGAATTCACATGGTGTTATTTTTTAATATGTGTAACTATTTTTCTAATCATAGATAAATTTTATATTTTAGTGAATAAAATCCATTTGCTCATCCTATTCCTAAATTACATTAGGTCTATAAATAACCCTATTATAAAATCTATCACATCCAAGGGAATTTTTCACTTGTGTCCATATAGAGTTTCAAAGTAATCCATTTTAATTATAGAATGATTAGTGTTATTATAAACAAATTCAACTAAATGGAGAAAATCTTCCCACTTATTTTGTTGATCCATGACATACATTTGCATCATGTCTTCAAACACTTGATTCAACATTTTAGTTTGACCACTTGTTTTTGGGTGGTAAGTAGAACTGAAACTCAAACATGTTTTGAATGTTGTAGTCAATTTTTCCAAAACCTTGATGTGAAAATTTTATCCCTATTTTAAATTATTTTCAAGTATGTCATGCAATAGAATAACCTATTTTATAAATATTTTTGAAAACGTAGAATCATCATCAATTAAATTTCTAGCAATGAAATGGTCAACCTTAGTTAATTTATTAATTACCACCAAAATAGTATCATGTTTCTTACAAAATTTAGGTATCCCAAAAATAAAATCAAGTGATATTAAAACCCATTTATTTTTTAGTATTTCATGAAGATACAATAGACCTATAAGATGGAAATGTTCAACTTTTACCCACTTGCATTCTAAGCATTTGGAAACAAAATTAGCCACATCAAGTTTCATACCCACCTAAAAATAGTACCTTATTAACTTGTGTCATCTTTGTGACACCTAGAAGAGCATAAAGAGGTGTTGAAAGAAATTATTTCAAAACTTAACTTCATCAATCCCCAAATTTAGGTATAAAAATTCTATTTTTAATGCCTAACCAAGTCATCTTTTCCAATATAAAAAATAGCAAATGACTTTTTTATAGGCTCATTATCCAAAACTGCTCTTACCTCTTTGTAGTATTCATCAAATAGTTGATGTTTCAACATAGCATTTCTAAAATTAGATCTATTTACATAAATTGTATTAAATTACATGCATCAATTGAGTGCATCAATAACATGGTTCTGATTACCTTTGACATAGGAAATGTCTATGCCAAAATTACTTAAAAATCCAACCATATGTGCTAGTATGTATTCAAGTCCTCCTGATTAAATAAATGTTCCAAATTGTGGTGATCAAATTTCACCTTGAAATATTTTCCCAACATAAAATGGTTCCACTATTTTAAAGTAGGAACTATGGCATCAAGCTCCATATCATACATAGAATAGATATTTTCATATTCCTTAAATTTTGGTGACTCATAAACCACCACTTTTCCATTTTAGGTCAAAATAACACTAAAAAGATCTTTGGAAACATCTTCCTAGACCTCAAAATTACCATTTGGGTTAGGAATGACAAGTATAGGTGGTGTAGTCAATAAATCCTTAAGTTGTTGGATCTCAAGAAATTTGTTAATATTCAACAACCTTAGGCCTATCCATTCTTCCACTTTCAAGAAAATCATGGATTTTGTAAAATAAAATTGGATTTCCTATGCTTTGTCATTTGATGGGCCTTATTCTCCTCGCCTATCCCAATTCCTCCATCAACTTAATCTTTAAATCCTTACTAAACCTCATAATCAGTGTGTTGATAGATCTAAGGTCAAGTAGATTCTTCCTCCTCTCCATTGGTTTAAGTTGAATTTTGACGGGGCTGCTAAAGGAAATTTGGGTCTAGTGAGAGTGGGAGGTGTTATTGGGGATTCCTACGATAATCTTAGGGCAACATATGTGGGACCTCTTGGGATCTAAACTAACCATGTTTTGAAAGCCAAATATGATTTTTGGGGTATTGATCTCATGGTTAATCTCAGAATAGAGTATTTATAGGTGGAGAGAGATTCCATGAATATCATCAACTACTTAAAAAGATTGACTCAAGCTTCTTGGAATATAATCAGGATCATCAATGATGAAAAAAACTTTCTTACCCACTTTAATGGAGTGTCCATTTCCCATGTGTATAGAGAGGGTAATAAATGTGTTGATAAAATGGATAACCTAGGGGCCTATAGTAGTTCCTTTACACATTGGAAATGTGATGAGGCATTCCGTAATGATATCATCCCTATCATCAAGCTTGATAAAATGTCACTCCATAGAGTGATATGATGAGCCTATTAATGATTCAACATACTCAACATAAGATAAAATATGTTCACATATGCAAGGACATCATGCCCCTTTCAAGCCTTAAGGATTTGTATGCATGAATTAATTCTAAACCAAGAACAAATATTTTATATGGCTCCATTTTCAACATCATCATTACTTCATTCCTAAGGACTTTGTCCTTGAAAATTATAGTAGGAACACATAAGCTAAAATGGGAGGTGACCAAGATCATGTTAAACTATCTCTTATGTAGATGTGAAGGAGAATGAATGCATGTGGAAGCATATTAACAAAGGGGGGCTGGTAGCCTCTATAGAAAGGTTGATCGGTCATGACACAATGCTAGATAGACATTTTGCTCATGGGTGATTGATAGGGAAGTCTACATGTATGAGTTAAGGATTTTGATCACTAAGGAGGTTATAGGGAAGATTACTATTATGGATTATTTAGGATTTAAGGCTTTTAAGTACAAGAAAAGGAAAGAAGAGCTATTTAACATATTCTATAGCAAGGAGAAAAAGAAGCCAAACATTTTGAGTCAATAATGGTTCATGAGGGTGGATTTACCTAGAAAATGGCTAGATGTGTGTTTGTCAATAATGAGATATATCACAGTAGAAGGGAAGGACATGATAATTTTATCACATCATTTTCTTCTGATTAACTATTTTAGGGGTCATACTATCAATTTACCCTTTTTCTCCTTAAATATTTGGAAGCCTCAATCACAAATTTTAAGGGCAATCCCTTGATGAAAATTATCCATCAAGGGTTCATTCTTCTTATGGTAAAGAAGGGATAACCCCTTTGTTTGAAGGTGGTGATGGATGCACTCAACATCACTAGTGAAAATGAAGATTCAAGTAGGGATGATTTTTTTTGGAGTCTAAATCTAAGAAAACAACGGACTAGAATGAATATGCAAGATGGGATTTCATGTAAGAGGAGATTAATCTAAGAGGTAATCATATGGGGCCTCCCAAAATTATGAATCTTATTGTGAGCAGGGGTCAGGATTTCTTAAACCCCAAGATGAAAGATGACATTGAGTAGTCCCTCAAAAAACTACACACTAAAGTGATAATCTAGAATCTATTATGCATGAAAATATCAGATGAGTTTGAAAAATTGAAATGTATTTTGGCTCAAGGTACCTCTAACCTAGGCAATGAAAAGGAGGAATTTGACATGCTTGAGTTCACTCCCCTTGGTTTTAGAACCACTCAAGGGGGTGATAATGAGGAAAATAGGAATGAAAATGAATAGGGAAAGGAGGACTTCAAGCCCACTAGAATAAATCACAAGAGGCCAAATGAGGAGAATGAGCAGGGAGTTAGGAATTGGGCTAGAAGTAGGAGCCAAAAAAAAAAGAGAACATAGAGACCAATAAAATGGTTCATTACTCTAAGTTTGAGTAGATAAACTAGTTGATTTAATGGTATAAGTCTTTTTTGTTTTTTTGCTAACTTTTGATGTCTTTTAAGCTGGATTTTTTGGTCAAATACTATGTTATCTCACTTTATTTTACTGATATATCTTGCATATCTTCCAATTTTCTATTGTATAGGTATGGGACCCATCAACCTATTTATTCACCTATCAAATAAAAAATTAAGATTTTGTAATTCCTTTTCACAAAAGTGTATCTAAACAAACTTCTTGACTTTATGCTAAAAGGAAGTGATAAGGTTAACTATGTTAGAGAAATTTTCCATAAATTTGTGGTAATAACCGGTAAAGCCCATAAAACTACACACTTCATGTAAGTTAATAGGAGTAGGCCACTCCTATATTGCCTTGATTTTTATTGGATCTATAGTAATTCCATCCTTTGAAATGATATGACCTAAGTAATGAATTTTAGATTTAAAGAAACCACATTTAGATAATTTTATGAATAGTTTATGTTGCCTTAGTCTTTGTAATACTAATTTCAAGTGATTTTCATGTTCAAATACATTTTAAGAATAAATAAGAATGTTATGTAAGAAAATGAGCACAAATTTATAAAAATAATCCCTAAAAATAATGTTCATTAAGTTCATAAATGTAATTGGTTCATTTGTTAAGATAAATGGCATAACCATGAACTCATAATTATTGTAATTGGTTTATAAAATAGTCTTATTCACATCATCCTCCTTGATTCTTAGCTAATGATATCTTGATCATAAATTAATCTTAGAGAATATTGTTGCTCTATTTATTTGATCAAATAAATCTTCTATCCTTGGTAATGGATAATATTTTTTATGTTTTCTTTATTAAGCATTTGATAGTTAACACATTTCCTCAAGGTTCTATCCTTATTCTTTACAATGACAATCGAGCACCCTAAGGAGATACACTTGGTATAATTCTACCATTTTAAAAAAATTCTTGCAGTCAAACTTTTAATTCCTACAAATATGCTACATGCATTCTATAAGGAGCCTTGGAAGTAGTGCAGATCCCAACATAATATCAAAAAAGAAATCAAATTTGCATTTAGGAGGAAGTCCAAATAGTTTTTTTTGAAAATACATCCATAAATCTCCTAAATAAATCAAAATCTCTATAGATTGGTTATTTGTCCTTAGATAATTCTTGCATTTGGATAACATACAATTGATCAGCCCTTATGTACTACCTTTTTCAACTATAAATCTAAAATTGATTATGTGCCTTCAAATTTTGAATTTTGATTTCCTTCAACTTTTATGATTCTACCAAAATCACATGTGCATAATACCTTTTTACTAAAGAAAAAAAGAATTACTTGATGTGGTTGAAACTAGTACATACCATAAATTAAATCATAAGATCCTAAAATAGCTAAAAATAGGTTTAATTTAGTCTTAAAAACTCCTAAATCTAGCTCAACTTTATCTAAGCATTCTTAAATTTTAATTTACCAAACTCAACCTTCCAACCTTATCTAACTTTAACATATTTTAAATTACACTTGTTAACTATAGAAAGTGAAATAAAGCTATATATAGTACCAAAACCAATCAAAATGGACACATTAAGACTAGATAAAGTACCTTTGATCTCTAGTGGAATAGCTTGGAAATCATCATTCTAATTATCAATAGCTACATACACCCCATGATTAGATTATTGTCCAATTTTCAATTTTTAATAGTCCTTCTGGTAGGTGTTATCACCATATTCCCAACATTATATAACTCTTAGGGATGAAATAAGGATAGTGCTATATTTTATGGCTGATCCATGATGATTATTTTGGGTTTGATTTATGTTGTTTGACTCTAATTTTGGTGAGTTTTGGACCTTAAAACTCTTATTATGCAATTGGAATTTATCAAAGCCACTATTGATCCTTGTAAACCTCCTATTTTGATCAAATTTATTAAAAAAATTAGAAGTGGGAGAGACATTTTTAGTTTTATTCTGCTATCTACTCTTCTTAAAATATTCTCACATTTTTTCGTGATTTTTCCTTTTTGTCTGCCCTATAGGCAAACTCAATGGTAGCCACAAAGATTTTAATATTGGTCATATTGATGCCATATATCAATATTCCTTCAGTCTAAATTTGAACTTGGTCACTATAACCTCTTCAACATGCATATAATATACATGATGTAGCAAATTCAAAAATTTATTTTCATATATAGTGATTATCATGTTTTTTTTAATAGTTTAAAATTAGTGATTTTTTGTTCCTTAAAGTTGGCACTTAAATACCTCTTCTGTAATTATATTTTAAAAACTTCTCAAGTGAGGGTCATAGTTTGATACCCTTATAAAACACAGAGATGATTCCACCATGAGGTAGTAGCACCAAGCAAATAATAAAATACCACCCTTAATTTCACATTATAGGGCATGTTATGTGAAGTAAAATATTTTTACTGGTGAACAAGCCAATTATTATCTACATCACTAGAATCTTCACCTAAAAAAGTAGGTAAAGGAAGATTCTTAAGTTCCTTAATGATTGGGTCTACCACTTCCAAGGGTAACTATTGGATTATTTTCTCCCTCTTTTCTCTTTCTATAAATCATGCAATCCTTCTTAAAGAACACCCTCAATGTTATTGAGCCTGCATTCTTAATTTTCCATTCTACTTTGAATCACATTTAAGGTTGTCAAAATACCATTCAATACCTCTTCATGCTTATCAATTGGATTACCTCCAACTACATTAGCATCAGGGATTTCACTGTTACTACCTATATTATTAATGAGAGGGGATTAGCTCTATAATTATTCATATTAGAAAAACCACAACCTCTACATCTACCTTTTATATGATTATTATTACCATGGTTAGTATTGGCATTGGTTATTCCTACAAACATATGCTACTAGAATCCATCCCTAATCAAAACAACAATAAATAAAAATGTTATTAGAATAATACTATAGATGAATGATCAAATCACAATAGATAATTAATAAGTAACATCATTCCTATATATAAAAAAATTCCAATCCTCATATTAAACTCAAACACTTTAGATTACTCATTCAAATGGTAATCTAATAATTACAATTTGTATTCAAATAAATATTGAAACCAATAATTACTAGTCAAACCAACACAATGATCATATAATTTATAATTATGAGGGTTTTGAATGCCATTCACTTTCAGTCCAAAAAAGGGACTAAATTATTCAATAATTAACCAAATAACAAACACCAAAACTCAAAAATGATTCATAGAAAACATCCTACAATTCTAAGCAATTCAGGATATCATTTACATTCAATAATTTGAATACCAAATGAATAAGGTATATAAATCAAGTCAAAATGAGATTCAAACTAATAGCCATTATATTTACATTTTAGAGTAACTTCAAAGAAACATTATGAACCTTTTTATAAATGTTTACAAAATGAGTACTAAAAGGATTAATATTTTCAAGAATATCTAAACATGAATCACAAGCTCGACTCAAAGAGTCTTTCTATCACCATTTTGAACCTAATAGCTTTATAAATACATTCTTAGGTGAATATCCAACTTGTAGAGATGTCTAAATGACACTCAACCAATCTAATTAATTGTGTATGTGTGGTCTTAACCACCCTTAACCATTAGTTTTATGGAAGAGTCTGACTCACAGGGTAGTGGTTAATATTGTTGAGGTTCCAAATCATACAATAGCCTAACATGCAAATAAACATGGAACACCAAACTAAAAACACAACCTAAATGTTAATGCCAAAATTCCAAATAACTTTACATCCATAAACATTTAGTTTTCACTTCGTAAACAAGGATTTAGATAAAACTAAGTACCCAAACAAATAAACCAATTATTCAAATTATTTTCAATACAACCCAATACCATGCCTGAACAATATTGCCAAAACGTAAATAAAAATACAAAGTAAAAAATCACTTCTCATTCACATTTTACACTTTTTACATAACACAAAATAAACAACATTGCTTAATTTTTTGATGAGACATATTATGTTTTACCCTTTTTTCCACAATAGAGATTTATTCCTTTCATGATACAAAGTCCTTTGTATCCACTCCACAGCCCCTCTATTGTGCAAAAACAAGTTCTTAAGTCCACATTGATTTCTACAGCTTCCCACCAAAAAAATTTAGGTCATGATGCAGCATAATGGAGGTATTAATTCCATGTTCCCCCACATCCCTATTTATTCTATTAAAAAATGGCATAGTTTCAATAATATTCTCCACCATAACTTTCCCATTCGATCCATCAAATCTCCAAGGACCAAGTAATGGTAGACAAACTTCCTCAAGCTTCACAGTGATAGTTAGGGTTTCTATCTAGTTTCCCAAGCTCACAAGAACCAACTAGAAACTTCATAAACAACAAAACCATCATGTCAATCAAACCATAAGTGAAATAACCAAATATAATTATTGTGTATTTTGATGTCTAAATTATAATTTAAATTATTAAACTACCATAATATTATAGGACCAATGATATTTGAATGATGGATTAAGTTCCAAATGACCATGCAAGCATAATAATCAATACAAGCACACAAAAGACCACATAATGACTTTAAAAGCCAAAAAAAAATACTTAATAACAATAAAGCCAATACTAAATAAAAATTACCAATATAATAATTAAATCTAATATGTCAAGCTACTAGGATAAGAAAATAATAATCATTACTTGTCAAAGATGGAATCGGTCCCAAATAAGACTATGTATTACATAAGTGACACCAGTGCAAGGACATGCATGAATGACATCAAACCCAACAAAAAAGATAAATAAATAAAATCTTAAAAGTATAACCATATTATGCTAGATAAATATGATGGCATAAACATAATAGTTGAATTAACTTGAAGATACCAAGACATACATACATAACATTTAAATTAGACTAAAAAGTAAATATAGTCAATAAATGACAGTCTATAGATTAGTTGTGGCTATTTTATAAAATCATGTATCTATATTCAATGTCATAATATAAGAAACTTGCCTCTGTACAATCGTACAAGATAGAATTCATTGATCAAGCCTAACTCATGGTAAATCCTGCAATCATAAAAGAAAACATCAATACTATCTATCCAATAAATATCCAATCATCATAACTTAATAATCAACATAAATATAACATTCAAACATATTCATTTTCAAAATAATGATACAATAAAACTATAATCAAATATACTATCAAGTCCATGATATGATATATAATCAAAACAACATACAAAAAATGTTATACAAATGTCCATGTCAACACTATTCCACTATTTTTAAATTATTTCAAAGTGGGCCATGACACTAATCTCAATTTTTCATATATCTTGATTCCTTATAATCCCTAAATAAATTCCATGAATGATTCATATTCTAATTATTTTTATATTAGTCATTCTAAACATCAAGGTAAGTTCCAATTCATCTTGAGTAACACCTATCCTAGGAATGGATTCAATAAAAAATTTAATAATAAGGATGAAATTTTCATTATGTACACCCAAGAATTGGTGGTTTGTCTTTCCATTGTTAAGGATATCAAACCTACTCCTAGTGAAAAAATAATATGTTTGATATCCCAAAGGAAGATCAACACTCCAAGGAATATAAACAATCTTCCACTATTTATGCATGTTCCTCTATAGACCCAACCTTATTCAAGAGCATATTTGATAAACTATTTCTTCTTTATTTAGGTATAAATTCCTTTAATTATAAAGATACAAATATTCTAGTCATTATATTTAATTATTCAACAAATATTCTAATCATGATATTTAATTCTCCATTTGAATAATTTAGTGCTCAAAAATCCACTTCAAGTGTTTACTTATACAATTCAATGCCTAACACATATTTAATGAGTGAAAGTAATATAATAAACTAATGAATTAAATCCACAAGGATCATCTCACTTATCATGAACCATAATTAATATTTATATTTCATCATGTAATTCATAAGCATGAATCTTAATTATTTTTGACAATATTTTATTGATTATTTTTTTATTTTATTTTATATTTGCTTCAAACATACACCTATGTTCATAGATTGGAATTAATGTGTCATAAAATATATGGAAATAATTATACATTATTTTTTAGAAATAAAATATTGTAAAACATCAAGAATAACACTACACAAGATAATTTTTACCCTTAATAAATCCAATGTTAAGAAACCCCATAAGATTGAGGGATCACCTCCTATTTCCACTATCTATTTATTTTATAAAAATTATATGACCTTCTCAAGGCCTTAATGGAAAATATTTACAATATCAACACCCCAAAATACATGTATAAGGTATGAAACTTTCTTAATTCCACATTTCTATCACACTCCAACTCTGAAGAAACTAAACCAATAAAAATAAATATTAGGAAAAAAATTATTGCCTTAAAATGACCCTTAAAGTGTAAATTTATACATTCTCATGTAATAATAAACTTGGATCAGAATTTCAAATTGCTTAGAATAGGAAGAGACACTCTATGCAACCATTACTCTACCCATTTCTTCTCTTCACTCAAAATGTCACTTTGAAAAACACATCATGTATCTTAATTAAAAAAATCATGTCATCATATTATAAATTCTCATGTAATAATAAACTTGGATCGGAATTTCAAATTGCTTAGAATAGGAAGAGACACTCTATGCAACCATTACTCTACCCATTTCTTCTCTTCACTCAAAATGTCACTTTGAAAAACACATCATGTATCTTAATTAAAAAAAGCATGTCATCATATTTAATTATCTTTTTTTACCGGTCAATATCAATTAAACTAAATATTATATGCTTTCAAAATCCATGATAGTTGCACAATTGTTTTTGGAGAAATATGTGCTAGTTTTTTATTAAAAACTACCATAAATATTTTCCAAAAAAAAAAAAGTGTAAAAAATGATAGAATTAATATGAAAAAGAGTGATATAAAGTGTTTCAATTTGTGTTATTATTCCTCTTTGTAATAGTGGACTAGTTATCTTATATTTTTAACACTTCACAATTCAATTAAAATCACACCTCTCCAACTAGGAGGCCTTTTGTCCTAGAAAGCTTACAAACTCACAAGGTGGGTAAATTTCTTCCCCACTTCCTCCTTTGAATACCACTTGGATTTTATTGTAAATTATCCATTAAACCCAATTTTTTAATTTTAATTCACTTCCATTCTTGATTCTTTTTATTTATTCTATTAAATAACATTTTTTTAAAAATACTCTTAGCTGCTAGGAAAAAGATCTTCAATCGAAAGTATATAAATAATTATTCTTCAACTAGCTTATAGGACCCAAAGAGATGTAATTTTTCATGCACTCCCATTCTTGACATCTTTTCCTTATTCTATTGGATAACATTTTTTTTCAAATACTCTTAGTTGCTAAGAATAAGATCTTCAATCGAAAGTAGATAAATAATTATTCTTCAACTAGCTTATAGGGCCCAAAGAGATGTAAGTTTTCAACAATCACAACGGAATATATATTTATAAATGGAGGAAGATATATATTAAAATAATTCTTACCAAATTTTTATATAATCTCTAATGTACCATATTGTTTAAATGATTTTGTACACTATGAGTAAATGCCACTATGTGAGTGTAAAACTATTATGCAAAACTAAGACTTATAGAATGATAGTAAATTATAGGTTTGAATTTTCATAATGTGTATAAATTGAGACTATAAAAATAAAATAATTGAAGTAAAAAATGAAAGACAGAGATAATGAGATATGTGTACCTTAATCTAACTTTTGTGGGTTTTGGTGTTGGTTGAGATGTTAGAATAGAGTATAAAATAGGCATATAATATTGCCTAGGAAGTAGAATATGTTTCTAGAAAAGGGATGAAATAAAAAAAAATACATATTATGACCTAAGACAAAATTGGTCATCAATTTTTTCCATATCTTTCTGATTTTTTCTTATATTGATTTTCTAGAATTCAAACTTTATATGTCACTTCACTAGTAGATAATGAGAATAATCATGGTTTCACTTGATCTAGTTGGTGTGCGTAACTTTTATAAATTGATCTCATTTGTTGTAACCCTAACTCATCACATTGTTTTAATAATATATAAATGTGGAATGTTAGAGTCTCAATATTCCCTCTTGTGGGTTGTGGCTGCATATCCCATACACTTAGAAACAAGGCTCAATATAGTTTTATTATTTCTTATCCCAATCTAAAATGAGAGAAATAAATTTGCCTCCTCTTCTTAGATAATCAAATGTAACTATAAGATTTGCTATGACATTTCCTCGGTACAAGTATAATGAAATAAGACTTGAACTCATGATTATGCAATGTAGGCTCAATATTTATTTTCCTTGAATTTGTTTCCAAAATTCTTGAAAAGACTTGATGAATTTTTGTCATAGACTTGTCTTGTAAGTGATACAGAAGATAATATTTAATGTGAAAGGCTTAGGATATATATATATATATATATATATATATATATATATATATATATATGATTATTAAGGACACATTTTCATAGATAAACCATAATAATAGTGATTATAAAAAATCAAATCATAATAAATTAGCCTAGGGTGAAATGATTCACACAATAAAGAGAGTCACAATTGGCAAACTAATGATTGTGACTTGGTCAAAACTGATAAACCATTGATTATGACCAAATGGGATTTTTTTAAATAAAGATAAAGATAAATAAAAGATGAGTGACAAGAATATTGATGTTTAAAACTAATATATATGAGGTGTTTATTAGTAATATATATGACACAAAGATATGAAGGGTCTAATGTGGATGGAAATATCAGAAAAGATCCAAATATACACAAACAAGACAAGTTTGATAAAGCATGATGAAGAAATCTTGTAAACTAGTCTTATACCAAAATTATGTATCTACATAATCCCAAATTTTGGTGTGTGTGTGTGAATGCATTCATGTATATCAAATTAAAATATAAATTAAGTACATACCTAAGTATTACCTGAGAAGGATATAAGGATGAAGATTTTACATTTTTTGGATATGTACACTGATGCTTTAGTGTTAACAAATCTAGTGTACATGTAAGAAAATGTGAATGCAATATAGCATATCAATGTCTCAATAAAAAAGTGTGAATGTATAAAAATAAATAAAATTTGAAAAATGTTAATATAAATGAATACACCTAGTGGTATATGAAACATGTTTTCACTCTTGGAAACTATAATGTTTAAATATGAAAACTAAAATTGAAATATATAAATCAAATACATAGGGGGAAAACTCCACTTATTGATTATAGTATTATACATTTAGAGACTCTTGGTCTCTCTTGATCTATTTTGATATGGATTTTTCATTTTTAAATAGAATATATAGAAGTATAATATCTAGATAGATGCCCCATTTTAAAATAAGGTACATACATGTTATTGCAAATCACCCATCTCAAAAGTGAGAAATTATATATACTATGTGAAACATATAAAATTAATATGAGCTATTTAAATCATTCAATGTGTGTGTGTGTGTGTGTGTGTGTGTGTGTGTGTGTGTGTGTGTGTGTGTGTGTGTGTGTGTGTGTGTGTGTGTGTGTGTGTGTAAAATAAATTCATGTAGCTATAAAGAGATACGATCATGTAAAGCTCGATAGGAATATGTAATCTATGTGAGGATGAGATAGTAATATGTGATCCATGTGAGGGTGGAAATAGCATAGATAAGGGTAAATGAGGCATGCCCCAATATTGTAGGATATCATAAAAAAGGCACCTAATGTGTGTGTGTGTGTGTGTGTGTGTGTGTGTGTGTGTGTGTGTGTGTGTGTGTGTGTGTGTGTGTGTGTGTGTGTGTGTGTGTGTGTGTGTGTGTGTGTGTGTTTGTGTTTGTGTAAAATACCTTGATGTGAATATGTGTATTAAGGACAATTTGATGTCCTGATATGAGAAATGTAATATTAATAACACATGGTTGCAACATGCCCCTAATATAAACATATAGGTGGTAAAATTATTGAGGAATGTGGGTAAAATTCATCTAATGGAAATTTATAGATATAATTAGTGAATCTCATGAGATAAACATGTGTACAATTCCCCCTAATGGAAATGTATAGGTAATAGAATCAATAATGTAGAGAAAAATGAAATGCCCTAGTGTAGCAATGTGCCCCTATGAGGGATAAATATATAAATGAATCAAACACACAATATTAATAGTATTCCTTAATAGATGCATGGTATAGGCCATGGAAACATAGAAAATAATCATATTATACCAAAAGTAGTATGATGAATGATTTGGATCATGGTAGTAAACATAGGATATCAAATATTATAGACAATGTAATCACATATAGTCATGTAACCACCCATCAATAAATATGACCCAAAATTAATCAATAACATAATATGATGAGTACAAAATCCTTAGTAAAAAAAATGGAGAATACATCAATAGGAAATATGCACACATGCACACATGCAAGAAATCAATAAATCATAAGTCACACAAGATAAAACACAATTTATCCATGTAACATGTAATATGGAATCTAGAGAAGTATATGTGTACTCAATATATGTATCTCTATATTATAAATGTAAATTAGGAATGATATAGCATGAGGCCCACTAAAAATATGTCCCAACTTATGCATACATCTAATGAAAATGCCCCCAAGTGTGGGCATAATAGAGTCACAGAAGATCTCAAAATCCATGACCATATTTAACATTATATCTTGCATATCATCCACTCCAATAACACCATGAGAATCATTTTCATGTATATGTAAATTTATAGAATAAGTAAAAAATCATAATCATATTCATCAACATATATAAAGGCAAATATTTTTTTATTTTTATTTGTTTTTACCTTTTTATTATTTTATATAAAAATGGGCCAAGGGTGGAGGAATAAAAGAGGTGAAAGAAACAAGAATCATGGTGAGATCAACCAATTAATAAAATAATTTAAGGGTTGAAATTAAGAAGAAACAAGGAAGGAAAATAGGCCAACCAAGAAGAGGAAGATTCCAAACAACATACAACTTCCATCATAACATTGTGTATGCAAAGGAAGAAGGAATATATATATATACATACATACATACATGCATACATACATACATACATACATACATACATACATACATACATACATACATACATACATACATACATACATACATACATACATATATATATATATATATATATATATATATATATATATATATATATACATATATGAATGATGTCATGATAGGGAATTTTATATAAGTTAATATAATTTTATCAACAATCAAAGGGCCAAGACCTTGAAAACATATAAATAAACATGAAACAAGGGATTAGAAGAATATTAATACAAACTGAGGAAATAACATTGTTTTCAATTCTAGAAGAAGCATGAATCAAATAGAAACTTAAGTGAGAAAAAATGGAAAGATATATGGAAGCATGATAGACCAAAAAATTGAAGTATTAATCTAAAATAAGGCACACCACATAAAGGAAAAAGGAAAGACTAGCTATGTACATCAAAGTATATCATTGAAGCACATGGAAAAGGATAACAAGACTAATTGCTAATATCATTTAAATGTTTTGAAATAGATGAATGTGAATTTGGAGAGTTATATGTGTCATTAAAAATATTAAAAATTTAATCATGAGCTATATAGTAGCATGAATCATCATCTCAAGGAGAGCCATCATGGTGATGGATATAGGAGCTACAATAACCTATTGAAAATAAGTACATGTATTAGTTCAAATGTTTTGTTATGTAATTGAACTCTTTATATGTTCTTTAGCATGAACATATTTAAAATGTGGAAAGAAATATTTTGATTTGGATGAGTAAGTATAATAACCCTAAGTAGTGTAATTATAAGAGATTTAATTCTAAGAGTCCAAGGAACCATAATTTTAAATGTAAAAACTATAAGGACCACAACTATTATAGGTGGAACTCTAGAAGAAGTCACATGGAGATGTATGATTTGTTGTTTAAGAATCACTTGAGCTGATATCTCTTTTTTTTTTATGTTGGATGGGTAAATCCTAAGGTTTTGTTGAATGGTAAATAATTTTTTATCATGCACAAATATAATATATTAGTATAATTTTCAAGAAATATCTCTAATTTTATTTTGTTGTAGGAATCTTGTAAACTGATCATATGTCCTATTATCTAGCAATACATAGAACCATACTAAAAGGGTCTTAGGACTTATTATCTGTGTGAAACCAACATAAATCTTAAGAATCATGGCTATACTAATTAATTATTTTTTATTATACTCTCTACTTGATAGTAATAACATTGTACATACTTTTTGACTTGAACCATTATCTATCATAATTCCATGTGTAATCATATGATGTGAATCATTAATAGCATGTATAAATATTGAATCATTATTATTGTCATCAGTTTGAATCTTACAGTTATATAATGTGATAAATTAAGTTTTATTTCATGAAATAATGACCATACCTATAATAACATCTCACATATTCTCATTGGAAATCATTATTTGATGTGTAGGTATCACCATGTGAACATTGTCTTGCTTTGGAGCATCATGATTTAGAAGTGAATTGTTAAATATTTCCAATCATTGATTTATGATTTATTTAATTTAATGTAGGATTATGTCCTTCCACTTGAATATATTTATTATCAATTATATATTATATCTTATGTCTTAATATAGAACATTTATTGATAGTATGTCTTGAAAATCTATGGTACTCACAATGTGCATTTACATCATAGTTTGTAGGCAAAGTCAAAATATATCCAACTCACACTGTAGAGGTAATGATGTCATGATGTATTAAATAGATCACTCAATCACTTGGTGAAATTTTTTATAAAACCTTTTAAATTTCCTTTGTTCTTGAGAAGGTGGAAGGACTAGCTCGTAAAGTGGTTGTAAAAACTACATTTATGTTTTTGGCCTCATACTTATCTTGAAAAGTTGGAGTATCATTATCCTTAGCTTTGAATTTTATTTCACCTTGACATTTTTAGGTTTTATAGGTAGGTTAATTATACCCATATTTAAGCATGTTGGCCTCTAAAATTTTAATCTCGTGTATTTGAACCATATGGAAAAGCTCATCAAATACTTTGTCTTTGAGAGGTTAAATCAAATTGTTGGATTAAATACTTTATAAATTTTTATTAGGTATCTATTTAGGTATTTTTTTAAAAATATTTTGAATCTAATAACATAACACCTAAATCCTTATTATATCCTTGTTTAAGTTGAACAAGTTGAGAAAATGTAAGATTTTGGCTAATGTTGATATAAAAGTGAGTAATAATATATTGACAAATTCATTGAAGCAACACATAGAACCAACTAGTAGGGCATAAAACTAATCTAGAACAAAGTCCTTGAGACTTATAGGAAAGAGAATATTTATAAATATATCATCATATAAAAAATAAAAGAATGAAGAACAATATAATGTGAAGGTTCACCCTTGTCATTACATACTTTAAATTTAGGCACTATAAAAATGGTAGGTGAGGACATCATGAGCCAATGGTTTGTATGATATATCTTAAGAAGTGATCACATGTCTATATATTTGAGATTTATGCACAAGTTATTTTATTTTTGATTGCATATCTTTAACATTTTGTTTTAAAAATGAATCCTTATATATAGTAGCATGTGTTTGTGTCAAATCATGATTAGTGTCGATAGGAATGGATGTTATAGTATTTTAAATAAGACCTAGACCACTAGATAAATAGTTAAGATTAGGATAAGATGGTCCAGTAATAATAGGAGGTAAAAAATAAGTAGCAGGTTGTGATGGACTAGTTTTGTAACCTAAGTATGATATATAAGTGAAGGCACACAAATATTAGTTGGATAAATAGGAGCATTGGCCTCATATAATGTATAAGGAGACCTCTAATAGGTGTATTAAAAATATTAAAATGATCAATGGTTACATTATTATGTGTAAATTTCATATTCATAGTTTTCTTTTGCACTAATTTTAATGTAAGAAACATAGAATTTAATAATTTGGGACTTTTATACATTATGATTCTAAAGTAAGAAAGAATTTTAACTCTTTTTCGATCTACATCATCAAAATAATGTTGGTCATCAAAAAAAATGGATCATAATAAAATTCATTATCTTCATAGTCATGTTCATCATATGTAGTTTCATCATTCATACTTACGTCATTTACATTTGCATTTGCATCATTTTTATTATCAACCACATAAGTATTAGGAATTTCACTAATAATTTTCATTTTTGAATTTAAATAAGTAATAATACCAAACAAAGAAATTTGATTCAAATCAATAATAACACTATGAAATCTATCACTTTAACTAGTAGCATTTGTAGATATAGCCTTCTTAAATGGTATAATATGTAAACATGATAAATATTAAAGAAGATAGGGTTAATAATAAAGAAATAAAGAACATGAGAAAATATTAAAACTATATTTGATAGATGGAAATTAGATCCTAGATAGAAGCAAAAAATAAAATCATAAGATTGACTAGTCAATAAAATGGGTTCACCAAAATATTTTAATAATTTAGGGAACTATGTGTAAATACCACTATATGAATGTAAAGTTAATGTACATAAGGAAGACCTATATCAATATATTAAACTATAGGCCATCTGCATAACTTGAGAATGGAATGATTGAAATTATTGAATAATTGAAGTGAAAAACCAAAAGAGATGGATAAAATGAGATGCATACCATAATTTGCCTTACATATATTCTAGAGTTGATTAATATGCTATAAAAAGTATGAAACATCAACAAAATATCTCATAGGAAAACATTATGTTTCTAAAAAAGGGATAGAATCATTGGACTGGAAATTGTGGCCTTGGACATAATCAACCACTGATTTTAACCTATCTTATTAATTTTGAACCATTGCTATGATTTATTCCTCTATTGATTTTAAAGAATTGAAACTTTATTTAATACTTCTCAAATATCTTATGATCATGATCTTAGTTTTATTTTATCTAATTTATCCATAGAACTATCATAAATTGATCTCCTTTATTGTAACGCTATTTCATCACAATGTTGAAAGAACATATACATGTGCAAGTTTAGTTGTTTGGGCCTCCATATTTAGGGTTTTAACTACATATCCTACACACTAAGAATCAAGGATAATTTTTTTTATAATGTTTATGAGTGTTCCCAACCCAAAATGAGAGAAAGGACTTTATCTCCTCTCTCTAGATAATCAAATTAAACTATATGCCTCCTTATGATCTTATCTTAGTATATGTGTGATGAAACAAGAATTGAATTGGTGATGACGTAATAGAGGTTCAATGTGTAGGATCCATGATATAATGTCCAAGCCTTTTGAGAAGACTTGATAACTGTGTATAAAAGAGTTGGTTTGTAATAGATCTAGATTATAGGAGTTGATATGAAATGAATTGGGGTACATTTGTATATATAGGATTCTCAAGGAAACATACATACATATGCAAACCATAAATAATTTTTATAATAAATAATAAATTCATTATAAATTATCCTATGGTGAAAGGACACACAAAATAATAGGATCATAACTTACATGCCATGGATTGTGACCAGGTCATAATCGAAAAAACATAGATTATGACTTGATAAGTAAAAAGGCTCAAAATAGATATGAGATAAACAAATAAAAAATGATTAGAAGCTTGATGTTAAAAACTAATAGAGGTGTTTATAAGTAAATCTAGATGATACAAGGTTTTGAAGGCTACAATTCGAATGGAAAGTGTCTGAAAAGAGCCAAATGTACATAAAAAAGCCAAGTTTGATCAAACATGTCAAATATGCAATGGAAAAAGGTCTTGTACCAACATTAGGTTTATACACAAACTAGAGTGGTGTAAACTCCTTAATTTTATATTGGAGTCTCTCTTTTATCAATAATATGTATACTTTATCTCCAACATGTAACTAATGCTAAAATATATATTGATCATGTCTTTATTGTAATTAGCTAGAGACTACCTTAGCCTCTATTTTAATTAGAGGCATGTTTGTAATATTTTATCCATAAACTTATTAATTTTATAGACTCATAAGTCCACATTATGATGCTCCATGTGTGGTTATCCTAACAAAACATTGAACAACATGTTAAATATGTCCAAGCTAAAAAAATGAAATATAATAATTATGGACATCAATCATTGGATTGATAGTATAAATAACCTTATAAGTGTTTGGTTATGTAGGTATAGTAGGATTAACTTGAGGAAGTGTATCACTATGTGGAAGCATAAAATATTTAGGAGTACTAGGATTAATATCCCCACCTCCTAAAGTGGTAGATCCTCCAATAGGTGTATTATAAATATTCAAAAGATCAATAGAATAAGTCACAAGTGTAGGTTCATTATCCTTATTCTATTGTAATATGCCTTTCAACTTAAGAAATAAAACTTCTAAACATGTGGGATGTCTATTAATCATTTTTTTAATTATGAAATTATATAAATTCTATAGGGATCAAGATCATCAAAAACATCAATATCATAAAAAAAATCTTCATTGTCATTTTCATCATTCGAAGGAATAAAATAAGATATTTTATTATTAACATATTTTTTATGAGTGTTTTTCACACCAATAGATGGGAATTTTTCCCTCTTATTTTAGAACTGCTTGAATTAGTCAAGGGCATGAGTTACAAGTATTTAGCTTTACAGATAGCCATGTGGTGGAATAGTAATTAGAGTGACATAAATTGTTTCAAGGTTTTTAGACATAGGCATTTGAGTAGTAATGTTGAAAAAGTATTCCATAAGCGATAGATGAAGTTTGAACAATGGGACTATACTAAGGTGACACATCAAATATCAATAAACATAAAAGGGAGGGATGAGGTAAGTTAGGAAATAAGAGGCATCATAAAATCATTCAAGCCAATCTAGTCAAATGAAACATATTGTTAAAACCAATATCCACCCTAATTTAGCTATAACTCATATTAGAAAAGATATAATTAAGAATATAATGGGAAAAAATTGGAAAACATCTTATGTAATCAACCTAAATATTATTAACTCTTGATAAATAGTTGTTACATGTTCGATCAAGGGTTAAGATGATATCATGTTTGATACGCACCAGGGAGGTAAATTATCCATATGCTCAACCTAACTATTTTTAAAATAACAAAACATGTTTATAGACTAGATTTTCTCAATGGAATATGTTTTTGCATGATATATAACTAGGAAAATGAAATATAACTAGGAAAATGAAATAAAATAACATAGTACATAGATATCACGAACTCTTGTAGCTTATATTACCATTCTTATAATTCCATCTGGGTGATATACAAACAAATCAAACCAATCAATAAAGTAGTGTAGGTGATATAACCAGTGAGTCAACCCTTATAAATTATTCTAAAATAAATATATAGATACCTAAGGGACTTCTTGATCATTGTTTCTATGTAAAATTTTGTTACAAATATAATCATGTACTAGATGGATAGAAGAGGGCATGGGGATAGGAGATCAAGATCAAATATTCTCTCATGTTGGAACCACTCATATGTATGATTATTTGGTTAGGATATGTTGTGGGGACCATAAAAAATAATTAGTCTCCTTTTTTACCTTTTGTCATTTTATGGCCTATAACACTTATGTTATGATGTTATCATGTGTTTGTCGATATAAATAGTACAAGGTGGAATGAATGTTATAGCTAAGGGGACTATCACCAAGGCTATGATATTTTTACAAGGCTCTAAGATGCTACCAAGGCTATGAGATGTCATAGAAAATATATCAAAAACTTTGTAGTACCATAAGAACCTAGATAGGTTACACTTGGGCCTATTCTTTCACACTTGGAAACATTGTTAGTAGTTATTTCAAAACATATATATGATAAATGGAACATTGTCAAAAATATTGACATATAAAAGCTTTGTAAAATAGCTTGAATTCTAAACCTTTTCTAAGCCAAATAAATTCAAATGTTTAAGTTCATATTTTACAAGTATACAACTAAATTATTCCTTAGGGATACATTTAGGTAAATTAAAGGTGGTTCTCCATTTATAAGGAAATACGGACATGTTGATGATAAAAAATGTGACTTCTATGGGGAAATACTAAAAAGTATTAGAAATCAAGACTCCCTTTTAAGATCTAAAGATACACCCAAGTTTCCCATGAAAATCCCATGCTACTTATAAAATGTGAAGTTCCAAGTTAATAAGCAACCACAAGATGAGTAAATTTAGAACATGAAAGCAAGTTTCATACTTGTGTGTGTAATAAATCAATTATCACCTACCATAGTCTCAAGTAAAGTGACTACAAGATCATCAAATTCATGATATAGCTTATGATGGGAAATTTATCACATTATTTTCATTTTAAGATCACAAGGGATGGCATAGGCATTGATTTATTACCATCCAAGCATCCATAACCTTGATATAGATACCTTTACCTTTATTCTTTCCACTATCATCCCGGTGGGAAAGCCCATGATGGTGGTTACCTGAATCACCCTTTCCCAAGGAAAAATTATGCTTTTTATTTTGGTGTCAGATTCTTCTTTTGCTTATATTTTATTTTATTTTCACTAAGAAGGTTTGGAACCAATACCACTGAGTGGAGGGATTTATGAGGAATTTTTGTCAAAACACATTTCCAATCCACATTCTTTAGATGTTTGTAAGTTTAGATAAGACCCTTTTATGATGCATCAATATTATTCAACTCATTAATAGCTTGTTAGAATCAAGTACAAAACTAAAATATAACATAAGGTTTTAATGAACCATCTTTATGTAAACTCATATCCTTCCTATTTTTCCAAAAATCTAAATACATGACAATACCATTACATAAGTCTTCCACCAATTATTCCTCAATGAGTAAGAGATGATAAGGATACAAGCTTAAATAATTCCATGTGAAATACTTATCTCAAAGGACTTATTCTACAACTACAACTAATGAAAGTAAAACTATTCTAAAAAGTAGGAGAGAACAACTAAGTAATAAAACAAAGCAGTTAACTAAAAAAGTATTAAAGCAACAAAATAAAACTACCTACTAACCTAATTTTCTATTAGACCTAAAACTTGTTGTTATTCAAAAACCACCTATGAAATTATAGTAGATAAGTAATGCTTCAAATATTTCCCATTCACAAGATATGCCAGGTTTTGGCCTTGAATATCTTTCAATATAAATGTATTACCACTGACTATATTCATAATTTGAATGGGTCCTATCCATAGTGACGAGCACTTATCATGTTACCCCTTATTCTCGTGGTATTTTTCCCATAGTAAGATTAAGTCTAAAATCCTAAAGGCTTTGATGTAGGATATTTTATCAAACCATCTCTTAAAAGTGCTTTAATACTTGCTAAAGTTTTAACGAGCTTCATCATGTACATCTACCATTTAGAAAATGTTCAATAATTTAGATCAAATCCTATCATCATCTTCCATGTATTATAATATGAACTAGTATTTTGGAAATATGAAGATGATGTGGAAGACTGGTGTTTGGCCAAATATGAGTAGAAAAAGGAGATGACTTAAGAACCTACTTGACAGGTGTTATTTTTTGCCCATACTACATACTTCAACAAAGAGGGCCATTCTCTAAGATTAATATTAGTTGATTTCTTGATTTCACTAATCATATTCTTGATGTTCAACTCATAATTTATATTACTTTGGGGGTAGAATTTGGAAGATAACTTTATCGTGATTGTGTTGTCATAGGACCATTCAATGAAATCTATAGATTGGAAAGTTGGATCATTATCAAAGAGTAATGAGATTAGTTTACCAAACTATCGATAATGTATTCCTCAAGGAATTTAATGATATCAACTACTCTACACTTCTTTGAGACAATAACTTTGGTCCATATCATGCAGTAGTCAATCACACTTAACAATAACTTATGTTCTAAGGATGAGTTGGGATTTATGATGCCAATGAAATGCAATCACCATTTTTAAACAAGTGGATTTTAGTTATGGGTTGGAGTGGCATATCTAGATGCATTTATTTATTTATAATTACACGTGTTTGTGCACATATTTAAAAAACTCTAGGATAGTAATAGTCAACTCTAAAAAATTTTTGGGTTGTTACATTAGCCAAATGATGTCTACTTGCCAACATCTCATGAAAATGGTCTAATAAATCTCATTCTTCTTATTTTGATTTAAACCTCAAATATATCTAGTCTTAGTTTTAGTGGTACAACATTCCTTTATTTATCATGTAATGGGTGCCTTTCAACCTAAGGACCCTCTTTCATTATTTTTTTAACTAAGCAGGATATGTTCCCTGTAGTATATAATATATGACATGGTCATACTGGTCATTATCTAAAATTTGGGCTTGATTGAATTATACAATGTCAATTCTAGGATTTACTTTTGAGATTAGTTAGATGAGGCCCCGACCTCACACTATTCTATAATATCTAATTTATAGGTCAAAATTTTTAGTTTATCCATCCACTTGCCTCTATATTCTCATAACTTATTTTTCCCCAACATGAGCTTGACTACAAGATCAAGTATGATAGCACAAACCTTTCTATATAGTATATAATGCTTTAATTTATTGGTATCCTTAACCAGAGCATAATCTTGTTTCTCTATCGTGGAGTATTTGAGTTTTGAGTCTTTGAAGTTGGTGCTCATGAACACTATGGGGTGTTCATATTCATATAAATTCTTGGTGAGTATCGTGGAAATAGTATTATTTGACGTGAATGAATATAGGATAAAGTCCTTAGTGAAATTTGGATGACCAAGACCAAAGACTAAGCAATGGCTTCCTTGATGTTTTGGTATGCCACTTTAGCTTTAGGTATACATTCAATTTGGGCATATTATTTCAAAATCATGTTTATTGGTCTAATAATTTTAGTGAATCTAGAGATAAACTTATGCACAAAATTAATTTTCCCAAAGAAAAATTTTACTTATTTTTTTACTATTAGAAAAACAGTTTGGGAAATGGCAATGACCCTATCGAAATCAATGTAATTTCATTCCCTTGAGATTATGTCTTCAATAAGTTTACCTTATGTAATGTCATATATTATTTTCTTTCTATTTAAAGAGATTTCATACCTATGACATATTTTGAGGGCCTTATACAAATGGTTTGCATATTTTGACCTATTTTTTAAAAAATAGTCAAGTTGTCCATGTATATAGTAATGCACTTACAAATTAATTCATGGAAGGTAATATCCATGCCATTTTGGAAGGTTTCACCTACATTTATAAAACCAAAGGGCATCATTTTATATTCAAAATTTCCCCATTTAGTAGTAAATTAGTTTTCATTCTATCTTCTTCTTCTACTAAAACTTGATTAAACATAGAAAATCATCTAATAAATACATCATCTTGAAACCATTAATAATCATAATCACTTCATCAAGTGAGGGTAGGGGGTAGTTATCCTTCTTGAGGCTCTATTCAAGTTAAGGAAATTGGCATATAGTTTGATTTCACTGCTCTTTTTATACATTGGGACCAAGTTGGAAACCCAAGTTGAATGCTTGGTATGGATGAAAATTTCCATGGTTAGTAATTTTTGGACTTATTTATAGATGAGAGGTTTTAAGATTGGGTTTATTGATATTTGTCTATATCTAAAGGCTTTTTGTGCATATTTAAGTAGTATTGTGTGTGTTATTATTCATGAGTCAAATGTTTTCAAATCATCATTGTATCATGAAATCGCATCCCTATATTGCTACAATAGAATTTAAAAACTCACCTTCTTGGGGTTGGAGTAGCTAAGGCCAATATTAACATGCTTTGAGTGCTCTACAATTCCTAAATTGACTATCATAAAGTATATTTTTATCATTTTTATTTGCCTTGGTTTTGTGGCATGTGCATATTGGTCAAAAGATCTCTCCAAAGACACCATTCCATTTGGGATTTAATTTTATCTAAGATATATGACATGATCATCACCTACTCTTGTGTTATCAGTTAGATTTATGTTGTCTTTATCAATGATATGTGATTCAAAAATCCCTTATGTTATGAATGAAATGGATTATCTATTGATCATCATCAAACACCTAAAATTTGTCCACATTATCTGAGACTAAGGGACATGGGGCGAGTTCTATTGAAAGTTTATGTAATTTCATCTCTTGAAGTGGATCTAAGTTTTCTGTAGGAGATGCTAAGGAATTTGTGGCTTGATTTTTCCCTCTAGGGATGGGTGTGATATTGAAGGCATCAAAATATTCCATCAATTCCCATGTGTGGTGCTTATATTTATTTAAGTATGAGACCTTACACTAGAATTTCCTTCTTACCTAGTTTATTACCAACTTAAAATCACCATAGAATAGGATTTTCCTAAAATTGAGATTAAGAATAAATTGTAATCCTAACAGTAAGGTTTCATATTATGTGAGATTATTCATACAAATGAATTACAATATGTAAGATACCATATATTTTTTACTATAGGGATCTATCATAATGATACCTATATCCAAACGTTCCATTGATCATGCCCCATCAAAATATAAGGTCCGAAGTCTTTGTGAGGTGACATGTTATTATATGTTTGGAGCATCTTTCATTTATAAAGAGTAAATGCCAAGGTCAGATGAAACACATTTCATCTTATCATTTTTGGTGTTATACTTTGTAATTACATGTTTCATATTAGTCTCCCTATTGACCCTAATTTGGTTGGATACCCATCTCCATGGTAGCCACATATACGAATGATCAATGGCCATGTATCCATTGTCTTTGACCAATCATGACTTAGTAACATGTCATAGGTATTTGGGATATCAACCACCTGAATATCTATGAATTGTTAAACTCATGGTTCAAAAGTGAGCTACATGTGTACATTAAGTAATCCACCTACCACCTTAACCTCATACTTATAAAGTTAAACTACAACCTTTTTAGACTTGATAGGTGACAATCCTAATTTATTACAAATACCTGTAGACATGACATTACCCAAGGCTCCTAAATCAACTAGGTAATTATGAATTTCTTTTCCAAAGATTCTCATTGTGAGTAAGAATGGGGGAACCTCAACTTCATCCCTATGGATCATTACATTTGTATGTGTGGGTTTCTATTTACTTGTGGTAGGTTGGTCAATAAAAGCCTTTAGTAACAAGTCTTTTTGTTTAGGGATATGGGCTAACTTATGTAACATTATTTTTTCCTTTGCCCTTTTCATGTCTTCCAATATGTTTTACCCATTCTTGTTAGGGACTATGAGTGTACTGTCTATAAACTATTGGATACTTCCCTTTGGATGGATTAAATTTTTATTTACATTTGGGTTTGGGGGTGTAGCACCATTGCTAAGATGGGTATAAGTAGTGAAATTAGATTATGTCTTACTCATTAAGTCATAATTATTCCTTTGTAATTATTTCAAATCATGAATATCATATATGTTTTCCTTTGGTTTATTCTCCTCCTTATTTAGAAAGTCATATGTTTCAAACATCATACTAGTGTTTGGTGCTCAGCATGCACTGGTAACATTGGGTGGATTTAGAATGACCTCATTTCCCTTCATCTAGTATTGTAGGACCTCGAAGGCATTGAAAAACTTAACGCAATCTATTTCCCCATTTCTATAAATAATATGAACCCTACCATAGTTAGGCAAGGCTAAATCATAGATGTTGATTTCAAGAAGTTTATTTTGGGCAGGTCCATGATTGGTGTTTGGATTTTTGAAAGTCCTATTGTGAGTTTATAACATGTAACACCTATTAGAAGTTTCTTCTCTAGTGTTTCCAATTTTTCTTTGGAGGTTTATGAAGTCACTTCTATGTTTTTGAACCATGCATTAAATAGCATCAAGTTCCCATTTAAGAGTACCTTGAGGTATAATTTGAGCATTGTTATTATAGATGGGGGACATGGATTGAACTATATTTTGTTGAGTGGGGCTCATACTTGATCTAAAAATTAATCCTACCTATCAATTATGTGTCACATGTCTCACAGGGAGCTGGACAAATACATGTGCATGCCTTATCATAGGGATATTTTGGTTAACATGAGGGATAATTCTTAGAGATGAAAGACTTGGGTTGATATTTGGGATGTTTACAACCTATTATACTTGAGAATTTATTTGTTTTTCAATATAGATAGCCTCCACTTAATCATTCATGAGGTTTAAGATGTTTTTATCTCTATGTATCAAGACAAACATCATTAGGTCCAAGGAATTTTTAAACATCTCAAGTTCCAAGTCATTGTTGGGTTTGTATAAGACATCAATGTTGTTATACATTTTATAAATATAATAATTAAAGGATTGGATAGGTTCATTTGGATCTTTTTTCATGCACATGAATTATTGATAGACTATGCTAGGGTCAATCACTTGTCCCAACTAGGCAATAAATGTATTATTTCAATTTGTCCAACTACGTATGGAGTTCTCAAGGAGATTTAGAAACTAGTGATATATGAGATCTCTTATGGAAAATATAAAGAGTCTAAATGTGACATCATAATGAGTAACATTTTTAATACTTAATGAAAACTTGAAAGCGTGTATATGCTCCTCAGTTGTCAACCCTTAGTAAGGAGTGATTAGGGTGAGATACTTCTTTAGATTTATTGGTGGGTCATTAATGCTTGATATTTATCAATTATGTGATGATGATGTTATGAATATGTCTAGGTGAGTGGATGAAGTGCCTTTAGAGTCTAAGTGACAATGACGAAGTGTGCAATGTGTTTGTTGTAGTATGCTTGAAGGAGGCTTGGTTGATATTCTATTTTAGCATGGTTAGGAATGCTTAGGGATGAGTATGGTAATTTAAGGTTATGAAAAAGGTTCTATATAAAAATTTATATGATTTGAGTTCTTGTGTTCATGAGTTTTTTTCATCTAGTTGATCATTGTTTTTATCTAGACATTTTGGGTCTAATGGCAAAAAAATTGAGTAGGCAGTTTACGGATGTCACCATTGCCATGAGTGGATGAGTTAGGGGGAGTTGGTTATATGGTTGTGATAAATTTTATACATGTTTTATATGAATTTAATCTTAATTAATTTTACTAATCATGACAAAATATATGCAAGTGTAAAGTTGGGCTCCTAGGCAGTTTGATAGTGTTTTCTCATACTTAGCTAGATTTGCAATGTGGCAAGAAAAGCCAAGTAAACATTTTGATGTTATTATATTTTGCACAAGTGAATGTGAGAGGATAAAATTATCATATGTGTTTGTTTATTTTTTTCCTATTATATTTTTACTAAGTTTTAATTCATGCGATGAAGTGCATCAAAATATATGCATGTGCAAAGTTGGCCTTCTAGATAGTTCTTGACATAGTTGGCTTTGTGGTAAAAAAATATGAGTGAGAAGACTAGTGGAGTTATATATTGCACATGATAAGGTTTGAGGAGTATTTTGACACATTATTATATTCTCCTATGTGAGGATATAATATGATCTAAATTTTATATCATGCATCTAAGTGCAATAAAATTTATTGAGGTCTAAAGTTGGCCTTCCAGGTAGATAACCAATGGTCCCCGTAGTAATTTTTTCATGATGTTAAACATCAGGACCAGATGGAGATTGAATGGTTCACATAATTTAATAATCATATATATGTTTTTCATTAAGTCAAATGGATCAAAGTTTTTCTTAGTTAACGAAGTTAAAGATCAAGTTCCTTACAAAAGGATCAATGGAGCATGATCATTCCAAGATGTTAGGAAGTAAAGAGATGAGGACAAGTATTCAAGGTTAAAAAATAATAAAAATTAAAGTATAAGTATCTAAATTATATTATATGTTCATATATATTGATCAAATGGAGTGCACTATAAGATAAAGACCTAGTTGATCCGTAGAGATTGATGATGCGTGTTGAGTTAAAGCTGCTAAATTACATGAGATGAGGTCAATTGTTTGAAGTTTAACATTTGGTCATTCAAAAACTATGAATTAAAGTTAAAATAAGATTTAAAAATTTAATTTAATCTAAATACATGAGTGTATGAGATGCGAGCAAAGTGACCTAGGTTTAACTCTGGCCATTTGCATTTGAATATTTGAATTTGTGAAGGAAAGACTAGTGTCTAGTTTTTGGGACATAACATTCAATCCAAGAAGAATTTGATAGTAAAGTAAAAATAAAATTTGTATAAGACTACAATTCACATATATAAATATAAATTTTAATATCTTAAAGTGTGTAAAATCAAATTTATGAAGGTTTAAAATTGACTTTTTTTTTATATGTTTTGCAAATAACCCAAGAAGGATGTTTGAGATTATTTTGATATTGGTTTGATATATCTTGATGAATTAGATATTGGGGAATATTTTATAATAAATGAGGATGTTATATGAGCATAATAAATTTTTGAAAAATCATATCTAGTATAAACAAATGTTTAGAAACTAATTGTGTGTTCATTCATAATGGTTACTTTACAATATGTTGTTTGAGCAATTTGTACTAAAGTAGAAAAGTGTTGTGATGGATATGGGAACTTAAGGAGATCATATATATAATTTTTCATGGGTAAATAAGTTGTAAAGTTTTCATATATTCTTATTTTTCTTAGATAAGTGTCAAAGAGGTGAATGGGTCATCATAAGACCTAAAGAGTGACTTAGGCTTATTTGAAAGAGAGTTGTGCTTAAGTGTGACCCATGTTAGATGCCTTAAGGGTGAAGGCATATATTTTTTAACACAAATAAATATTTTAGATTTGATAATCATGAAGGATATATAAATATTGAATCCAAAGATGATGGTTTTTAGATTTGAGAATACTTAAAAGGCTTGTGTAAAAAGTATGTGCGAAGGAAGGAGAGTAAGTGTACCCTATGGATGGGTTGATGTGCAGAGTAGGTTGAGGATTGAGTGTATGACTTTTAGGTCATAATTTTATTGATAGAATAGTTTTCTTTTAGTTTAAGGATATTTAAATAAGTCTATTTGTGCATATGAGGATAGTTGAGTTAAGGAGAAAGAGATTTTGGCATGCCTATGTGAGAGGCCTATATGAGATAGAAAGGGATTTTATGAAATAACTAGATAATTATATATCCATCATCAGGTGTTAAAGACATCAATTCTAAGGTGGAGGTGTTTACTTCAAAGGAGGGTCTAAAGGACTTGATCTTCCTTATGGGTATTTTTTCCTTGTGAACAAGTGTTTCACTAAAGGCCTTTGGTTAGGAGGACTTGATAAAGGTTTTTGGTGTAAAGGAATTGACCAGTCTCTTATTTATAATCTCTTATAGGAAAATTATTCCATGTGTTGAAGGATTGAGACTGGGTTTTATTCCCCATAAGGGTTTCCCATAGGAACTATGTGTTGTATGTTTGATCTTATGTATGCATTGAATGAGTGAGATCTCTTGTTAATGATGATTGATCAAGTTGACATATGTTGACTATTTAATAGTTTAAAAAGATTGAAATTGAAATTAAAATATTTGGGCTCACTGATTCACCCCTCAGTGATTATACCTCTAACAATTGGTATTAGATCAAATCCTTTGGTAAAGGCTTGACATCTTAAAATTGATCCAAGGTATAATATGAGTAGTCATCAATGAGGTTTATCTTCTAAGTAAGCACCAATGTTAAATGGATCCAATTATGCTTTTTGAATTATAAGGATAAAGACATATATTATGTCCCTATGGTTTGAAGTATGGTAATCTATTTTGGATGGTTATATTTCTCCTACTAGTCCTCCATCTAGTGTTACAGACAAGAAGTTGTTTGAAAATAATTCTAAGGCAATGAATGTCATCACTTGTGGTCTTACAGAGACTGAGTTCACCAAGTTAATCCATTATAAATTTGATAAAGATATATGGGATACAATGTATATAATTTATTATGGAGATTAAAAGGTTAATCTTGATAAGTTTTAGATTCATAGAAGGAAATTTAAAAGTCTCAATATGAAGGAAGAAGATTCTATGACATCCTTTTTATAGAGAGTTAATGAAATTGTGAACATCATCAGAGGTCTTGGAGAGAACCTTAAATATGTTGCTATAGTTCAAAAGGTATTATGATCCAAAAATCAAAAATATTGGTTGAAAAATATTTCAAGAACACAAAAATAACACAGTAATAATGAATTATTTGAGAAGAGATGTTTTATTGCTCAAGATCACAATACAACTATATGCTTATCTCTAGGAAGATAAGTCTGATTTCCATTTTAGATTACATCTTCATCTATAAAAAATTTTAAAGTAGGGGGAGGATTTTTAAGGTTACCAATATTGAGGGAGATGAATTGGTTTTATTTCCACAATTTAAAACAATACAGAATTTGAGGAATTATTATTTTTAGAAACTTATTATTTTTAGACTGCACTACTAAAATTGAAATTTGGAGCACTTCCATTGGGATTTTTGGGGTAAAAATTCATTGATAAAAATATCCATGCCATCTCACCAATTTCTCCTCATTATTATCTTTCCAACGGTTCAAACGGCAAGTCAATTGGAGCTACGATGCAAAAGTTATGGCTCCCAGAAGTTTCATAATCAATTGGGTTGGAACCGTCACCCGAATTGTTGCCTGAATTGTTTCCCAGATCATATTAAGGTCTCTATCTCTCAAATTTGATATAAAAGTGTTTGATATATAATAAATTCGTGATCTTACTCAATTTAAGATGGATAAATTGCATGGCACCCTTACTGATTATGAGATGAGAGTAATGATGATATACCACCAAAGAAGGAAGTAGATTTCAAGACTAAAATGAAGACAAAGAAGAATTTCCAAGGTAAGAAAACTGAGGATGACATTTCTGATATAGATGAATATGAACTAATTACTTTGGTTTCAAGGAAATTGAAAATTAAGTCCGGCAAGTATAAGGGTAAACTACCCCTTAAATGCTTCAATTGTGGAGGGGTAGGACATTTTTCTAATAAGTTCCCTCATAAGTATAAGAAGAATGATGATGAAACACATGATCAAGATCATGATGATGGTAATAGATCATTCAAGGCTGATAAAAGAAAAAATGGATTTATAATGTTTAACAATAAGAATAAATACTTAAAGGACAAGAAGAGTCTCTACACAAAATTAGATTGGAGCTCATCAAACGAGAGTGAAGTCAGTGACTTAGATTATGATCATGAATATGATCAACCTGCTAAAGATGAAAACTTGTTCATGGCTGAGGAAGGTAGTTTCTCAAATTAAAAGTAGTCTACTTGGAATGATTAAGATGATGATGAAGATGAGATGGAATATGGTATTGCATTGATAAATGCTTTTAAATAATTGAAGATTGAGAAGAAGATTAATATGAAGATGAAATCTAAACTCAAGGACTATGAGGAGCAATTCAGTGTATTTGAGGCAAAATTAGTTGAAGACTCTAGAAATCATGAAGGTGTTATCATGTTTCTTAATTCTAAGTTGGAATCTATGTCTACAAGTCTAAGAGCCAAAGAATAAGAATGCTTAAGGTATGATTTTGAGATTGTGTCTTTGAAATATGAATTAGAGAAGTTTTCAAGCAAGGTGAAATCATTTTTCAAGCTTGATAAAAGTTATAATGATCTGGATGATCTCCTAAAGATTCAAAAGTCAGCTAGTGATAGATCTAGATTGGGTTTTAATGAAGAGCCCAAAGTTACTTCTTAATTTAAAATGAATTTCAATTAGAGCATTTGGATCAACCTTTGAAGACAAATCATTAGACAAGGAATGAAGGTACTGGTAGAATAAATTCAAATTAGACAAATAATTGGGCATAGAGCTAGAGAATGTAGAAGACTTGTTATAAATGAGTTCATTTTTTAAATCACTCTCTTTCTCTCTTATGATTGGTCACATTGCTATAATCTACAAGTAAAGGTCTAAAACTATGAAAAGATTAGTCACATTGCTATATTCTACAAGTAAAGGTCTACAAATCAGAATAGATTCAATCAGGCTCCTATAGTGCAAGGAAGAATGCAATTTAACTCATGGAAAATAAAGGTGTAAGTATGCATCATGATGAGACTATAGGACCCAGTAATCTATTCTCTATGGTGGAGAATGCTACAGAAAGAGAAGAATGACAAGGGCTCTCATTATTTGCTCATGTTGAGAATAAAGAGACCAAGCTCAAGGAAAAGACCAAGGTGTTGGTTGAGGATAGTTCTAAAGTGTGTATGGATATAAGTGAACATTTTTCTATTGTTTAACAAGTATCATTCAAAGAACATCAATTTTCAGTGCCTAGTGATGAGGTTTTAATATGTAAAGAAGATTCTACAGATGAAAAGATATGTCATGAATCTATGTTGTATCCATGTATTGTCAATCCAATCATAAGAGAGAAAGAGAGTGATTTAAAAAATGAACTAGTTTTCATAATTCAGATTGATAAGAAGAAGAAGAAGAAAAGTGAGAAATCTTATAGATATAATAGGATTCTAGTCATTAATGAGGATATGTGGGCCACTCCTAGCTTTATTTTGTTTTAGATCATTGTGGTGCAAAGGATGTCTCTATTTATGCTTCTTAAGAGACTCCTCTAAGTGGAGAAGCAAGTGTTTTTGTGGTGTTATTCATATGGTTCTATAAGGTTAGAGATGAGTGTTTTTAGTTGGAGCAGGTATGTCTAGGTGGAAGATATGTTGTGGTGATGTCAAAGTGATGCCATAACTGTATATGGTCAATTTGCAAAGTCAAATTGAAGGTTTTCATGTGGTAAAAGAGGATTTGTGATTTATCAAGATGATATTTTTACATAAAAATTTGTATTTACCTTATTCTAACATGTTTTAGGTGGTTTTATGGTCTGAAGGTATATTGAAGTCAAATTGGATATTTTTGTTTGCTCTCAATTTTCCCAATTTGTGCTTAAGAATCTGTAGGTCCTAAAATGGGTTATAGGATGTATGGGTTTCCAAAGGTGTGAAATCTCAAATTTTGGTCCAAGAGTGTGTGATGGTTGTCTCTAGGTGTGCAATAAGTTTTAGAGGTGTGTGTTAACCAAAAGGAGGTTTGTTGACTTTATTTGTTTTGAGATTCTAGGGTTTTTAGATATGTGAGAAAAGTGGTTTGCCTTATTATTTTAAGTTTGATGCTTCTTCATAAGTTGAATGGGCCAAATGGGTTGTCAAATCAAGCTTTATAAATATTTGAAGGTTTGTGTTTCTCAAGTTATTCAAGTTTTTATCAAGTTGGAGGCATAATTGGGTAGTAGGTCTATGAAGGAAGTATGTTGTAGAGGTTGAGATAAGAGTTTAAAATTGGTGTGTGTTGGCACCCTTTTTCCATAAGTAGTGTTATCATTCCAAAATGACAAAACTAGGTGTGAGGCAATCTTGTGTAATAATTGGTTGGGTTTTGTCTTGGTTATGCCTGCTTGAGGAATCCCACAAATACTTTTGCTAGTTGGCCAAGCAGTTACTTCTCACCCAAATTTTGGATAGAAAACGCTCAAAGTATAAACATAATGGTAGAGTCATGAAGCTAATGGTTGAAGCCTTGAGGCTTACCTACCTAGTCCTACATATGGTGGCTTGGGGTTCAAGGAGTATAGAGGTATGAATGGTGGAATAAATACGTGAACTACCTCCACTTAACCATTCGTCAACACATGCCTACCTAGTCAGCCAAAGGGGTGGATAGTGCCTATTTAAAGAAGTGACCTCTAAGAGCAAAAAGTGAGGGGAGATAATAATGATGATGACAAGGAGGAAGAATAGCAAATATTGGCACACATGTAATTAGAATAAAAACTAGGATGGCTTATGTTTATTTCTAGTAGACCTAGCCTTGATTAGTCTATGCTCACTTGTGAGCTACTGGACATTAAGGTATCATATCAAGATGAGGCTCAAATTGATCTTAGAACTATCATTTTGAAATACAAATGAAACTAATCACTTGTAGGAAATATGTGTTGAATACCCCCTCTGGTATAATCTTTAAGAATTAAATATGGTTTTGATATATATGTTCTTTTTTACTATAAGTGGTAATTATATAAGTCACATGAGGATCTGTGAAGCCAATTCTAGTTGACCATCATGATGTATGTTAATCCATAGTTAGGAATGACCCTACTTGTGCTAAGTGCCAAGTGAACATGACCCTATTAAAATAAAGGAGCCAAGTAGCTCAAGAAAAGATGAGAATGTCACCTAGACATCTCAACCTAGTTAGTGCCTGGATCAACTATCAAACTAGATGTGAACCGCTATGACCAAAAATTAAAATCTAAACTCATCAAGTGACTATTAACTTGATCATTAAAATAACCTTGATTCAATGAATCCCCATGACATGCCCCATTGACCAAACCAAAGTTGTGTCATGTTCCAACTAGCCCAATGTAGGCCCCAATCCTTTTATCGCTACACTTTGGGTGAGAGCTCAAGGTTTGTGCCTTGAGTGAATTAGGTACTAGTGTAAAGATGTGTTAAATGTTGTGATTAACCTACTAATAAAATCCTTATACCTAATTATCTTAAATCACCAAACTAGTAAGGTGAGTTACTAAGAGCAATGGACACTACTATAAGAAATTAATACTTTCCACTACAACATTTTAGTTTCGTTGCTAAGACCCATATTGAATTTTGTTGCTGAAATGGTGAAATGGATCAATGTGTTGAATCCCACTCAAGAACATCAAGCATTGGTTGGAACAATTTTAGGATAGCTTCACACAGAGTCATCTGACCTACCAAGGTCAGGAGCCAAGAGTATGGGTGTAGACCTACCTGTATGATCCATTGTATGAAGTGCTCTTTTGTGAGTTACCAGAACACATATACAAATGGTTGATTTCTTAAAACACATATAAATGGAAAAGATATGCCTAGTACCAAGAGTGGATAGAAGAGCACCTAGAAAAGTTTTAAAACATAGATGAGGAGTGGACACATGCTATTGACCATTGGTAGAATGTGGTGCTAAATAGTTACATGCTAGAATTTGCATTGTCAACATACTCCTATCTTGAAGAAGTGGAACATGAACTCTATCATGAACCCAGAGGTGCATTTTTTAAAGAGCTTGGCACTAAATTAAAGAAGTTTCTAATAGATTATGAAATGGAGACCATAAATATGATCAGCTAAAATCTAAGCACATATGAATAGGCACAAATGGTAAGAAGGGAAAATGAAAGCAAAGTGTAGATGGAAAGGGATGAGCAACCGAATGATCAAGATCTCCATAGGAAAAATTATAACAAAAGAAGGTGTAGATTGATAGAGGATCTAAAACTTGGAAGTGTTGAATAAATTGGTATCGATCAGGTAGGGCATGAGAAAGGATCCCTTGAAATACATTAATGCCATGAAAGAAGGGATTAAATTGCAATGTGAGCTCAGGAGTCCATAGAGGAGGTTTATGGTGGGTTCCTAAAATATTGAACACCATAGGATGCACAAGAGGCACTCACCCCCTTCAAACTAGAAGTGCATACTCATGTGTTGGATCCAATATAGGAAGATAAGAATTTAATAATTTAACCCAGTACCATAGTATATTTTGATAGATTCCAATTCTTGAGGGAAGAACTAGTAATTGAACAAATACTCCCTTATGAAGGATTACAAAATAGCTCAACAACTGTAAGCATGATTTTAATCATGAGGACCCTTAGTAAAACAATTAATAAGATAAATCCTACCATCCTAGTTTAAAGGATGTCAGCTACACCAATTGGGCAACAACCTAGTAGAGGTGGCTTCGCACAATCAAGAAGCAATTTCATGCCCACTAGCTCTATAGTACAACCAATTATGGCTAGGATGCAATCCAACCCAAGGATCAGAGGAGTGCCTCCCACCCAAGCTCCAAGAGGACAAGCACCATAGGATCAAGTAACCCCTTAGTAGATTTACTATGAGATGGAAATGCATTTACTAGAGTATTTTAGCTTTAAAAATGTTGTCGAACATGTGCTTAAGTGTGAAATACAATGGCATGTTAGGGGGATTACCTAGTCGAAGCACAAGGCCACTCAATTATTGATAACCCTAATAGATCATGCACACACCTGGTATCAAAAGTTTGATCCCAACTAAGCCATGGTGGATTATGACTTATTGAAATAGGATTTTCTCAAGGAGTTTGACATCCCATAGTTTGAGCAATAGAGCATAACTACATTAAAAAAACTAGCTAGGGGCTATTTGAGAGCATGCAACCTCTATGATTCACATTTTAAAACCCTCCTTTCAAAACTCCCCTATGGCATTCGCCCCTCCTAACATGTGCAGTGGTTTATTAGGGGCTTTCTTATACCATTCTAATGAGCATTATCCATGAAAACATTCACAGATCTTGGAGAAGAACTAGAGGTTACACCATGGGCCAAAGCAATTGGAAGCATAGACACTAGAATCAATCCATTTATGGAGGTTTAGATCGCATAAATGGCCTCACAATTATATAAATCAATAGTAGGATAATCACATGACACTCATAATAAGTTATGGTGTGCTTCTTACAAGGAATAAGGGCATAATAAGACCAATTACCCAAGGAAAAACATTTGAGCATTACTTTTATACTATGAAGTATGCCACAAAGACCATGACATTCACAACTACCCATTATTAAAATGCATCACCCAAGTAAACATCTCTATATATTGTAAATTGTGTGATGCATACACCCACACAACTAAAAACTACCATGTCATTAATGAAATACATCAAAACATAGTTGAAGGCGCATAACAAGTGACTATTACAGCTAGAGAATAAACACACTAAGGGGATGATGGTTATGGCCAACAAAGTGTTGGCTATGGAAACCAATGAGTTGCAAGAGGGAAAGGTAGAGGTTGTGGTGGGGGAAGGTTCCCCCCATGATCATGTTATAAATATGAATCAACCAATCACTATCAACATGATTTCCTAATGCATCCCACTTATGGGTACTATCATGGGCCACATCAAGTCAAATAATTCCTTGACTTATACAAAAATTTAACCTAGATCTGACTTGATAAAGGTGCTTCCATGATCAGATAAGAACCCAAGGTAGAAAAGTGAATTGCAAAGCCACCCAACCCACAAGGAGACTCCCAAAGTGCAAGTTAGTATAAGAAGTAGATTCACTTCTCAACCCATTGGTAAACCAACCCAAAAATTATGCTTGTAATATGGGGAATCGAGCTAAACCAAGTGCATGACATGGCCTAAACCTAAGGTAGCACCATATCTTGATTTGGCACACTAGAAGGATACATTACAATAGGCCATGAGCATGATTCAAGACCTCCAAGGTGAGATTTAATTAGCTAGAGATTTGGAGGTGCAAGTTATAGCTTCACTCAAGAAGAGGGATAACCAAGAGATAGAGGTGCTAGAATTAACAAAAATCCTACACCTCCTAAAGATGGAGGGAATGTTGCCTTTATTAAAGAATTTGTTGATGAAACAAATATAAAGGCTAAAAGATGAGGTTGTACCTCAATGGATTGAAATCATGGCATCACACTTGGAGTGGGAATGTGAGGTACATCATACTCAAAATGTTGAGTATGACTAGGAACTGATGATAAGTGCAACCATCGATGGATGGTCAATATGTGTCGTCATCATTGATACAGGTGTTGAGGTCAACATTTTGACCAAAACCACCTAGGATAAAATGAGAAGACCACCCTTAAAGCTATCTCCTCATAACTTGTTCATGGAAAACAAAAATAGAGTACAAACTATTGGGGTCCTGAAAGGCACCATCATAAATATCATGGGTGTAGAATTCTAGGCTAATTTTGAAGTAATAAGATTAGTAGAGCATGATAGCTACCTAGTGCTCTTAGGCAGACCATGGTGATATGCGAATAATGAGGACATGAACTTTAAGAAGCATTACATATATTTTGAAGATGGGAAAGATAAGGTGGTAATCCCCCTTTCAAAAGATCAAGGACCACCATATATTGAGAGTGTTGACCTTGAAGAATAAATCAGCCACATATATACTATCACAGTGTAGAGCACTAAGTTTTTATATCCTGATGATCAAGGAGTACTTGAATGGGAGGATGGCCAATCAATATCTGATATAATAGACATAGCATGTAACTGATGGGTGGAGGAGGCATACAAAACCAATAGATGAAGGTGCCACCAAGTTCGTACAAAGGCACTAAGGTTGGTCAAGACAGGTCCAATCCAAGTTGAGAGAAATACATAGAAATGGGTTCCTCATGCCAAGGTGACTAGAAAAAGAGTGTTCATATTAAGCAAGGGAAAAATTTATTCCCTTCCAAGATATGAAGGAAGTAGACCTATTGAGAGCTATGTAACTGACCTAAAGTCTTGCATCCCTAAAGAATTAGATCAAATGGGTGCATTGGTACATATAGTAAAGAGCACTATTGCTCAATGGTGGGCAACACACAAGGCTAGCCAACCAACATGATAAGATGTCAAGTCCATAATAAGCATAAGGTTTGGTAAGAGTAATGAGGACTTGGACATAGTAGCTTACTTAGGTGATTCAGACCCTATTTCCCACATTCACATCTATGAAGAAACATGGATTCAGTATGGCAAAAATGCACCAAGGAACCTATGTGTGTATGCCTTTTACATGACCCTCAAAACTTGGGTGTGAGCTTGGTACATCATAAATTATATGCACAAGGAGATGACAAGTTGGGATACACTAAAAGAGAGGTTCATGCACACATTTTCCTTTTCTTCTAAATATTTGAGGATGCTTGAGCTATTATAGGTCATATGTTGGGCAGTCTTTAAAGACACTACTATACTAGAAGAGAATCACAAGGACATGTTTGGGGAGAAAGGACTAGCACTTCCCACCTTATTTAAAGACAAGGCACTCAATAGTAACTCTAATGAAGAAGATGATGAGACTTTAAAGGAGTGTAACTAGAAGGTTTCAGTAGGTACGAAAAGGGCCATACACTAAGTAAATGAGAGCATCCAAGATGAAGACATACCTAATAATCTACACATAGACACTTTAGAAGGGATAAGGCAGGTGGAAAATTGCCATTAGGTGAAAAATGATCCATATCATGCACCATTTTGAACCATGAAAGTGGACATCAGCACAAAGGGCGAACCTAAGATCACCACCATAGGTGTATATTGCTCCAAATTAGAGATGGTGAAAATTGTTGAGCTCCTAAAGGAATTTCAAGATTTATTCCCTCAAAAATATTAGGACATAAAGGGCACCTACCCCTCCCTAGGTAAGATGAGCACCAAGCTGATGGATGGCATGAGACCCATAAAGAAAATCCCATACTGCATGAACTCCAATCTTCATGCTAAGGTAAAAATAGAGATTGATGGGATGCCATTTGTAAGGATCATATATCTAGTGTAGGAGTTATAGTGGGTAAGTCTAATGGTCATTATCATAAACAAGGATGGGCACATTAGAATATGTATCAATTATTGACTCTTGAATGCTACCTATGTTACTGATCCCTTTCTAACACCAATTACAGATGAGGTCCTAGATAACATCACCAGTTGTGAAATATTCACATTCACTAATGAATTCTTAGGATACCATGAAGTGAAAATAGAGGATGAAGACAAGCCAAAAATAACCTTCACAACTGAATGGGGTTGTTTTATGTATAACGTAATGCCCTTTGGGGTTAAGAATGTACCAACTAGCTTCTCTAGGGTAGTCATCATGATATTTAAGGACTTTATTCATTAGTTTCTCCAAGTATACATTGATGATTGGACTATGTATGGCCTCATCAAGGACCACTATGATAACATGTGCCTCATGTTTGAAAGATGTATGCAAATGCAAATTTCATTAAACTTAAAGAAGTGCATCTTTGTAACTCCTTTTGGAACATTGCTGAGTCACATTATCTGCAAGAATGGTCTACTAGTAGACCCAACAAAGATCACCATTATTATTCAACTCCAAACCCCTTCAAGACAAAAGGATGTTAATGATTTCCTAGGCCATTATGGCTACTATAAGAAATTCATTAGGAGATATGCAAGGATTGCATCACCTTTGGAAGAACTCTTACAAAAGGAGGGCCCATTTTATTGGGGTTAGGCACATGAAGAGGCATTTGAAACCCTAAAGTTGAAACTGGCCAGTGCATCAATATTATAATTTCCAGATTGGATGACCCTATTTCATGTCTATTTCAATTCTTTTGGCTCCATCATTGGTGCCATTCTAGCACAACTAGATGAAGGAAAGATGGACCATATAATTTCCTTCACCAGTAGAAGGTTAACCCAAGCAGAGTGAAACTATATGACAACCAAGTGAGAGGTGCTCACCATGGTATATGCACTATAAAAGTTTAGATAATACCTATTTTCTACTCCCTTCATTTTCTTCATTGATCATGAAGCACTTAAATACCTTGTCAATAAGCTAATACTACATGGGTAAATATGTAGATGGATAGTTCTTTTCTAAGAATTCTAATTTTCCATTGTCATTAAGCTTAGAAAATAGAATGTAGGGCCTGAACATTTATCATGCATCAAATTTGGTGATGCAACAAAACCAATTAAGGATGATATGCTAGACACATAGCGATATAGAGTCCAACACATTCCCAAAGACCTAGCAAAAATCATCACCTTCTTAAATACTAGACTAGTACCCCAGACCATATCTGAGAAGTAGAAAATATAACTCAATGTTCATGCCACCCCTTTCCAACTCACTGAAGGGGAACTTTACAAGATGAGTCAGGATGAAGTCCTCCACCGATGTGTTCTTGATCATGAAAGGGACTTCATTTTATAAGAGGTGCATGAGGAATTATAGGAGGTCATTACACTGGTGACGTAATGGCATGGAAGAAATTATAGTCAGGCTTATGGTGTACAAGCTTATTTCAAGATTCTAAAGAGTGTGCAAAGGCATGTGATATATGCTAGCGTACAAGAAAACCCAATGCTTGGGATGAGATGCCTCTCATCCCTATCCTTGCCTAAGCACCTTTTGAAAGATAGGACATTGAATTTTTTTGGCCCATCACTCCTAGAGCTCAATGCATGGGTTCATGGTACATTATAGTAGCCACTAACTAATTCACTAGATGGGCTGAGGATACACCAACCAAAGACTACACAACCACAACAATTGCATGCTTCATATGGGAAAATATCATAAGTAGGTATGGGTGCCCATTAATTCTAATGAGTGATAGGAGTACCCATTTCATCAACAAAATGGTGTGAATTATCCTAATAGAGTACATGGTAGCACACCACAAAACAACACCCTATCACTCGCAAGCCAATGACATAGCTGAAGCCTTTAACAAAATATTGGGGATGTGCCTCACTAAGATATGTAAAATTAGGTGCAAGGATTGGGATGTTCATATTTACATGGTATTATGGGCTTACCACACAACCTATAGGCATCTAACAAGGCAACACCATTTCAATTGGTGTTTGGCATAAAAGTCATATTGCCAATAAATTTATCATCTCATCACTATGTATTGCATGCATTGGTTTCTTGGATGACCAAGATTCACTACAGGAAAGACTAGAGGACTTGGATCATTTAGATGAGAAGTGTGCTTAAGGTGGAGTTAGTAAATCAAAAAAGTGCACTAGAAGAGTTGGCACAATAAACACATCAGGTGTAAATAATTAACTAAAGGCTCATTAGTATTAATCTATGACCCCAAGTATCTTGAACACCTAAGACAACTATAAATAAGGTGGATGGGTCCCTACATCATCCATCACATATTAGATAATGGCACATGCAAACTGTACACATTCACTAGTGAAATGATCCCTGAACATTTCAATGACAATCACTTAAAGTTATATAAGTAATAAAGTGGCATATATGCCACAACAACACTGACTTATTAATCATAAGTTGGATTGAGTGTAATGACCATACATAGGCTTGTCATAAGCCAAGCCCATAAGTAAGCTAAGTTTTGGTTTTTTTGTAGATTGGAAATAGGCAGTGTGAGATGGCCGTCAAGATCCCTAGGTTTTACTACTCCATGCATAAATCCAATCAGGTGAGTCAAGCACTTTCATCAACAAGCACATGAGGCCAAAAACCTAAGTTGTGGGTGCATGAAGTCTATAAATCAAGGACTCGTAAAAAGAAACATCTATTTAAGAGATGCATAGTGAGATGGTGAGAAGATACCAAGCATTGAAGGGCTGACATAATGAATTTGTATGGGGTGGGATGAACCAAGGCAAGATGACATGCAAAAATTTGACCAAGGAGAGAAAAGTGTGCTTTAGACAAAAGTACAACTAGAAAATAATTTAGGACCTAGGAGGCTAAATTTCATGCATATGAGGTGCTATGCCAGGGTACCACAAGAAAGGAAAAGGTTGCGCCATGTGATGAGCATAGAAGGAAGACATTTAAGATAGCTAGCATCCACATATGAGTTGGTAGGAAATGACTTATTTGAACCACTAGTCACATCATCAAAAATGCCATTGGAAATAATAAATGAGGTGGTAGCAACATGATGCCATGCATTAAATTTAGGGATGATGAAGGATCTTGGAGGATTGTGAATATTTGTTTCCTTTCCTCTAAAAGATGTACAACTCTCATCATAAACACCTAAAATAAAGGTATCAGGTTAACCAAGAGGGTATAAAGGCATGGTCATGCAAATGGGCTAGGTTACACTCTATTGCAAAATTGGATAGTATACAAACTTAAAGAGAGTGAAAGAGAAAAACTAGGTTACCAAAAAATACACGACATAAAAACCTAGGCATGAATTAAGGCACAATGAGAAGAAAGTGCATTCACAAGAATGAGTGAGGGAAAGTACATCCAAAAAATAAGGTAATAGTCAAAAAGATAGTCCTGAATGAAATATCTTAGGGTCACCATTAGGGAGTTCAGAAAACCTCATCTTCCAAGGTTTAATTCTAGCTACTTTAAAATGGTGAAGAAGTGGAAGAATGGGAGCTCTGTGGAAGAATAGATGGAATCCAGTGGGTCCAATTCAAGGAGACTAAGGTCACAAAGACCATAGCATAAACTGTCAAAGGGTTAAACATCACCATGATCGACCTAGATGTGCTCACCAAAATGTATTATCAATACATGCATTTTTCCCTCAAGGTATTGGTAGGAGAAAATATTTTCTCCTTTGCACACAATTACCATCTCAAGGAGTATAAACATCACACTTATATCCATCTCCAAGATTTGGTGCAAGATTTAATGGTAGATACTAAGTGCAAGATGCCATAGGGGGATGTGTTGTTTGATGTCTCAATCAGAGACAAGCTAATGACTTTAGGTGCAACTCAGCTCTATGAGTTTCCCTACTTTGAGAAGCTAGAATAACTCATGTAGTTTCTCCTTTTGTGCATCCATGATGACCACATCTAATTTATAGGTAGGTGCATGATAATCTCAACATAACTCATTAGGAGGATAACTAAGCTCATTTATATTAGAAGGGACATTCATCAACTGATGAATGATGAATAAGAAGTGGAATGCATCACCCATTTGTTAAAATACTACAAAGGGTGTTTTGCCTTCCCCATAAAATATTACATTAAACTTGGGATGAGATCAACATTGAACCTGGTCAGTGCCAAGTTATGTTTGGGAGGGTGATGGACTGATGTGTCCAATACCTACTTATGCATTGAATACCATATGGTACAAGGGGTCTAGTTCAATATATATAAATTCATAGCAAATGAATTTATGAAAAATGTCACTAAATGCCACACCTCCAAGGGAACTTCAGGTGGGGATCCATCCTCACCCTCACCATCATGGAGGAGATAGGAGTTCTGGATGAGGAGGGAAATAACATATGGGTTTTTACAAAACATCATGGATCTCTAATGCACAAATATTGAGAATTCACCTACCCTACCTCTATTGATGAAAATTATAAAGTGTGGGTGATGAAGTGGTGTACTCAATACATAGAAGCCTTTGGGCTTGAATAGCGCATTCCTCAAGGGTTACTAAAGATTTTTTTCAAAATGGCAACTTTCACCATGATGAACCACTACTATGTAGTGAACCTAGTTCTAAAGGATGGCACAAGGTCTAGGTGGCTAAAACTACCTTACACCTTCTCAAAAAAATACTTTAGGAAGGCATTGCAACATATCCCCAATGTGCAATAAATATAAATCCCAATTGGATAATTGTAAATGGAGAGGTACAGACTCAGGCACTAGTTTGTCTACACCAATGTGAAAGCCACAAAAGATGAGGAGGATGAATTAGCTAGCCTTGACATCACTCCCATCCTCACAATATCAATATCCAACTACATCCATAATCTCTACTATGAGATGAAGTTGAGGAAGAAGGTGGCTCAAGCATCTAATGTAGAAGGTAGCGCTGACCTTCCAGTTTGAATAGGAGAAAATGGGACCCTAGCACCTGACACAAGTGAAAAAACCCCTAAGAAAAAAATGGGGGAAACCTTGGAGGAAATTCAAATACACTTGAAAATGAAGATCAACTCAAAAGGAGAAGCATCTACCTCAGAGCCACCAAAAAGGGGAAATAAGACCAAGGCAAAAAGGGGAAATTCCTCCTCTTTTGCACCTACAATAGTTATATCTAAAGAAGAAATAGAGGATTCAGAGGAAGGATAATGGGGGATAGGCACATATATTACAAATGAGGGATCTCCTTAGGAATAAACCCCCTCTTTGTGTCCTCAACCTAAGCCAGAGAAGAAGTGCAAGCTAAAGACCCTTGGCTAGGTAGAACTTTAAAAGGCATAGGAATGAGAGTTGAAAGAACAAAAGGAGGAGATAGCTAGGGTAGGGGTGGCCAAGGAAGTGATCAAGATGATGGAGCCTGAGGTGATGAAAGGAGTAGATAACCTAATGAAGGCAAAGGAAAGCAACCATAAAGAAAAAGGGGTTAAGACTACCCCATCTAGTACACCAACAGACGAAGAGCTAAGGCATAAATGGGAGGCCATGGGCCTAAATTGATAAGAAATTTAGGTATCACTAAAATTAGATTATAAATGCAAAAATATGAGAGAGAGCGATATGTCCCAGGCTGACATTGACAAAATTGAGGCCACTGACATCAGAGCTAGTGAAGAAAAGTGCATCATGAAAAGGAAGGCTGAGAAGGAGAAAGTTTCCATTGGTATGGAGCATATAAAGAAAAAAACAAAATAGGCAACTAGCACCTCCACTAGGATAGCAGAGGAAGCCACACATTAGGTGCACCAATTTCTTGAAAGGGTGCCTAGGAACATAGAAGGCAATATCAGCCCTGAACAACAACAAATAGAAAAAGGAAAATAAAAGGGAGATGGTGGAGAGGGAGAAAAAGGAGGAGAGGAAGAAATAAGGGAAGAATAAGGAGAAGGAGATGGTGAAGAGGGAGAAAAAGGAGGAGAGGAATAAATTAGGAAAGAGGAAGGAGAAGGAGATGGTGAAAAGGAAGAAGAAATTAGAGATGAACAAGAACCTAGCTTGGACTCTAGCTGGGAAGAATACATGGTAAAAGAAGGTAATATCCTTGAGAATGGGGGCCAGGCACAAGAGGGATTTAAGGAGGATGAATACTATCTACAAGAATGCATGCCTCAGAAGGATAAAACCATAATAACATGCCACTAGGTATCTTAGGTGCTCGATTACTTCATGGATGAACCTGATTTCAAATTTATGACAAAATCAATTGGAGATTGCCTAATTTTGAAGAGAGGGTACTCCTAAGAACTCCTTAATCCTAGAGACATAAACCCCATGCACTCCACCAATACCCTGATTAAGATGGCATCTTCCATGGCTCGTAAGAACATCATCAATGATGTTTGAGCTTTAAACTAGAAGAAAATAGTGAAGGACATACAAAAAGAACTCCAAGAGACCAAGTCCAAGCTCCAAAATCTTTCTTGGTGCATTAAAGAGGTAGAACCTTCCCTCCTAGACAACATAAGCTTCGAAGGAATGAATGGAATAGACCAATTCTATACCTTAATTGAATAAATGATCCTAAGGATGAAGTTGATGTAGGAAGAACTAGAAGACCTTTGTGATCACCTTAGAATTGAGTTGAGTGGGAAGCTTGAAAGGATTGAAGAGCTATTTAGGTAGCTAGAGGCAGGAATAAAAGAGGTAGATGTAATATTATATAAATTCATCAACCAGTCTAAAGTCGTCAATGTGTGCTTGAAGAAACAAAGGATGAAAAATAGGCCTTAGTCCAATAGGATTTTATGTTAAACAAAAGTGAGCACCCACAAATTATGATAAAAGTAAATAACCTAAGCTCTCAATTGAAGATAGAGGAGCAAGAATTGGAGGCGGTCTTTTGCACCTTCTATACAAGTGCAAGTAGGCAAGGTAAAATTTTGGAATGTGTAGTCAAAATTGTCAAAGAAAGGCTCAAGACCTATATAAGGTAATTGGAAGGTGTGGATGTGCTCACTCTTAATGCAACATCCACCTCGACAAATGGTGCCATTAAAGAACTGAAGAACATAGTCTAGAGCTTTGAGACATTTTGAGTAAGACTATAAAATAGTGTGCTTGAGGGGTCATATGACAGTGCTCAAAATATGAATTATCATGTCTTCATGATGTATCTAATGAAATTTGCGGTCTCTATAAGTTATATATAGGGCTACAAGGAGTCTAGATAAGCTTGGTATGAAGACTTGATGTTTTTGTTAAGTTTTATCCAAAATATCAAGGTATGAGCATGTCAAGGTGAGTTCTCAAGTTGATTTAGTGCATGTTTCATATTTTGTGAGTGGCATGAAGTTTTTTTTGGTGGTCCTTTAGGTGGTTTGAGAGAGAAGGCTAGTAAGCCTATGTGCTAATTCTTCATGGTGTATGGAGATCTAAAGATGCTCAAGATGTGTAATGGCTCAAAAATATTAGGTGAAGTCCATGCCAAATGTTTCTTGGTGAGTTTCATTAGATTTTAATGTTTTGTGTGTTATTTATTCATTGGTTGCAATGCCTGGTTGAAAAAGAGTGTTGGCATGTGGCAAGAGGAAGTGGTCAAGGAATATAATAGGAAGTCTCAAGTTAAGGGGGAGTTTGTATCATATTTATAAAGTGGTCCTATCCTATTGATGGCATTTTTATGTCCTCAAGATCATTTGGTTCCCACTTTTTCATTGTGTCAAAGGGGGAGAAGATTCCGATTATGAGAGTGCTTGAAGAGAGAGAAGGAAGGTGAGTTATATATTATTTCATGATGGGTGTTAACATTAATGACAAAGGGGTATGTTGTTGGAGATTTTTAAATGATGTCATTATTATGTCATGGAGGTGTCTAGGTGAGTGGATGAAGTGCCTTGATATTCTAAGTGACAATGACAAAGTGTGCAATGTGTTTGTCCAAGTATGTTTGAAGGAGGCTTGGTTAATCTTCTATTTTGGCATGGTTCAAAATGCTTAGGGATGATTATGGTGATTTTAGGTTATATAATAGGTCATATAATAGTTTTTAGATGATTTTAATTCTTTTTTTCATGAGTTTATTTCATCTGGTTGATCATTGTTTTCATCTAGACATTTTGGGTCTAGTGGTAGAAAATTTGAGTAGGCAGTTTGTTGACATCACAGTTGCCACATGTGGATGAGCCAGGGGGAGTTGGTCATATGGTTGTGATAAAATTTGTACCTATTGTCTATTATATAAATCTCAAGTCATGAAAATAAGTGCAAAAAAAAATATGTAAGTGCAAAGTTGGGCTCCTAAGCAGTTTGATAGTGTTTTCCCATAGCCAAATTTACAATGTGACAAAAAGAGCCATGTAAGCATTTTGATGTTTTTATATTTCACACATGTAAAGGTGAGAGGATAAAATTATAATATGGGTTCATTTATTTTTTTCCTAGTTTATTTGTGCTAAGTTTTAGGTCATGCAATGAAGCGCATCAAAAGATATGCATGTGCAAATTTGGCCTTCCAAATAGTTCTTGACATAATTGGCTCTATGATAGAAACATTTGAGTGAGAATATTAATGGAGCTATATATCATAAATGAGAAGGTTTGAGGATTATTTTTAAACATTTTTGGATTCTCTAATGTGATAAGATCATATGGTCCAAATTTTATATCATGCATCTAAGCACAACAAAAGTTATTGAGGTCTAAAGTTGGCCTTCTAGGTAGATAAGCAATGGTCCCCATACTTAGTCATTTTTATATGATGTTAAAGATTAGGACCAGATGTATATCCAATGGTGCATGGTATTTCATACATCTATATTTATTGTGTGCAATAAGTCAAATGGGTCAAATTTTTCATTGGTTAATGAAGTTAAAGATCGATATCCTTACAAAAGGATCAATAGAGCATGATCATTCCAAGATGTCAGGAAGCAACAATGTGAGGACAAGTGTTTTAGGTTTAAAAATAATAAAATTTAAAGGATAATGATCTAAGACTGAGTGGGTGTTCATACATATTTATTTAATGGTGCATGTTATAATAAAAATACTTGGCTAACCCATAGAGATCGACGGTGCATGTTGAGTCAAAGTTGCCAAATTACATGAGATGAGGTCAACTGTTTGAAGTTTAAAATTTGGGATTTAGTGCACTATGAATTAAAGATAAATAATATTTATGGTTTTCATTTCATATTAATAATCGATAGCATGAGATGTGAGCAAAGTGACTGAGGTTTAATTGTGATCATTTGTATTTGAATATTTGAATTTGTGAAGGAAAGACTAGTGTCTAGTTTTTAGGACATATCTTTTGATATAGGAAGAATTTGATAGTGTAGTAAAAATTAAATTTATATAGGACTCCAAAGATAATATATAAATATAAATTTTAATATATAAAAGTGTGTACAATAAAAGTTATGAAAGTTCAAAATATACTATGTTTTTGTATATGTTCTGCAAGTGACCCAAGAAGGACGTTCAAGCTTGTTTTGATATTGGTTTGATATCTCTTGATGAATTAGATATTGGATAGTGTTTTATAATCCATGAGGATGTTTTTTGATAATTATAAAGGTTTTACCAATCATATCTAGTATGAACAATTTTTTATAAGCTGATTATGTGTTCACTCATAATGGTTATTGTATAGAATGTTATTTGAGCAATATGTACTTAAGCAAAAGGTTATTGTGATGGATATGGGAACTTAAGGAGGTAATATATATCATGTGTCATGATTCCATGAGTTTTAAATTTATCTTATGTTATTATTTTGCTCATATAAGTGTCAAAGAGGTGAATGGGTCATCATAAGACCTAAAAAGTGACTTAGGCTTAATTGAAAGAGAGTTGTGCTTAAGTGTGACCCATGTTATATGCCTTAAGGGTGAAGGCATGTATTTTGGCCAACATGGAAATATTTTGGACTTGATAATCATGAAGGATCTATAAATATTGAAACTAAATATGATGGTTTTTATATTTGAGAGACTTAAAAAGCTTGTGTATGAAGTTTATATGAACGAAGAAGGAGATTAAGTATGCCTTGTGGATGGGTTGATGTGTAGAGTAGATTGAGGACTAAATTTATGAAATGTAGGTCATATTTATGTTTATATAATGGTTCTCTTGAAGTTTTAGGATATTGAAATAAGTCTATGTGTGCATATGAGGATAGTTTGAGTTAAGAAGGAGAGAGATTGTGGCATGCCTATGTGAGAGGCCTATATGAGATAGAAAGGGATTTTGTGCAGGAGTTAGATAATCAGAGATTCATCATCATGTGTTGAATACATCAATTATGAGGTGGCAGTGTTCACTTTAAAGGAGGGTTGAAAGGAATTGATCTTCATTAGGGTTAGTTCATCTTTGAGAAATAGGTGTTTCGCTAAAGGCCTTTGGTTAGGAGGACTTGATCAAAGTTTTTGGTCTAAAGGAATTGACCAGTCTCTTTTTTGTAATCTCTTATAGGATAAGTATTCCATGTGTTTTAGGTTTGAGAGTGGGTTTTATTCCCCATGAGGGTTTTCCATAGGAACTATGTGTTGTATTTTTGATCTTGTGTATGCATTGAATGAATGAGCTCTCTTGTTAATGTTGCTTGATCAAGTTGACATATGTTGATTTTTTAATAGTTTGAAAGGATTGGAATTGAAAATTAAATATTTGGGCTCATTGATTCACCTACACCCTAGTGATTTTACCTCTAACAATTGATAGCTCCATTACATTTATGGGAGAACCCATGAGCCAAGCCATCATTTTATATGTATAAGGGTTAAATTTGGTAGGTGGGCTAGGCTATGTATTTGGTACTTTGGGTGTTCCCTATTGTGATTTTGGTTAGAAGTGAAGTTTCAAAGAGGAAAATAGTAGTTTAGCCTTAGAATTAGATCTAGTGATTCTTCTAGATGGATCCAATATTAAGCCCAACTATTTTTAAATTTAATTTATGTTAGGTACTATGGATCATAATTTATGCCTTGAGACAAGCCATGAACTACAAAAAACCTATAATTATCCCTCTTTATAGCACCATTTTCAATTTATGAGTGTTTTGCACATTAATAGATGTGGTTTTTGCCCTCTCATTTTAAGATTGATGGGAGTAGTCTAGGGCATGAGTTATAGTCATTTATGTTTATATATATCCACATGGTGGAATAGCATCTAGAGTGACATAAATTGTTTCAAGTTTTTTAGGTGTGTGCATTTGGGTAAGAGCACTGAGAAAGTGTTTTATAGGCAATGGATGAAGTTTTCACAATGGGAACTATACTAAGGTGGAAAATTAGATATCAATAAATGAAAAATGTAAGGATAAGGTAGGTTAGGAGAGAATGGGAATCATATATATGCAAAGATAAAATCAATCTAACCAATCTATATAGATGATACATATTGTTAAAACCAATATCCACCCTAATTTAGTTATAACTCATATTAGAATAGATAGATTTAATAACATAAGGGAAAATAACATATAAAACTTCTTGTGGCATCAACTTGAAGAGTATTAACTCTTTATAGATATTTATTTCACATTTGATTAGGGTTTAATATTATATTGAGGTCGATACACACCAGGTAACTAGACTAGCCATATGCTCAACCTAGTTATTGCTAAAATAAAATAAAAACATGTTCACAAACTATATCTTCTTTATGGAATATGTTTCTACATGATATATAACTAGGAAAATGAAACAAAAGAACATAGTTCATATATCTCAAACACTCTTTGAACTTATATCACTATAGTTAGAATTCCCTCTAGGAAACGTATAACAAATCAAACTAGCTAATAGAGTAGTGTAAGAGATATATCCAGTTATTCAACCCTTATAGAGTATTTATAAAGGAATATATATAAACCCAAGGTCTTTCTTTCTCATTTACACTATGGAAAACTTTGTTACAACTATAATCACATCTTGGAAGGAAGGACATGATAGGTCATGGGGATAGGAGATCATGATTAAATATTCTCCACTATTAAAACCACTAAACTGTTTGATGATTCGATTAGGATATACTATGGGTACCATCACAAAATGTTAAGTTGCTTTATCACCTTACACCTTTTTCATTTTTAGGCCTATAATATTCATGGTATGATGTCATTTTGTGTTTGATGGTCAAGATAGTATGAGGCATCATGAATTTCATGTCTAAGGGGACTATTGTTAAGGCTTTGAGATGCCACCAAGGCTTTGATATGACATTAAGGCTATGAAATGCCATCAAAGCTTTGAGATGCCATAGGAAAGTTGTGTAAAACTATGTAGTACTGTGAAGACTTGGATGGGTTGCATCTGGGGAAATTCGTTCACACTTAGAAACATTGCTAGTCATTATGAAAAAAACAAATATATGGTACAAGGAATATTTTTAATAATCTTAACATATGGAAGCTTTAAAAAATAAATTAACTTCTAAACCTTTTATAAGTTGAATATATTCAAATTATTAATCTCACATTTTACAAGTATGCAAATTAATTCTTCTTCAGGGATACATTTATGTAAATAAAAGGTGGGTCTCCATCTTGAGGGAAATAGGGGCATGTTGATGAAAATAATATTGAACATCTAAATTTGAATTAACATCAACCATAGAAGGAGGAACATGACTATAAGCAACCATTTTTTAATTTTTGATTAACAAACAATGATAGTTGAGTCAAATCACAAGTGGTATCACTCAATCTAACACTTCACCTAGTAGGATGTGTAGATATAGGCTTCTTAGTTGTTATAAGATATAAGCATGAAAAACATGAAAGAAGATAGGTTAATATTGAGAAAATGAAATAATCATTAACAAGATTTAAATATGAAAATAAGATTTGAAAATAAAGAATCATACCCTATAAAAACCTTGTAATATATGTGTGTTATAAGAAAGGAGTGTGCAAAAATAAATAAAAATGGATATAATTTAAAAGAAGCTTCAGGTCAAAAGTAAGATAAAGTTTGATCAACATATGAAAATAATCAGAATTTAGTCATGAATATTTTTACGACCCAATTATGTGATGCATTACAAATTATTATTTTCAACATTATATAACATGCTTTACATGTTCTGGTTGGCATTTAGATGTTTGTGACAGATGATGGGTTATGATGCAAATGTTATATTCTTATATCATATTTATTATTGACATTTTTGATCCATTTCTATTGTATACCATTATTATGGATTTAATTATATCTTGCTTATATTCTATTTTGTTCAAAATTATTTTATTATCTGATATTGTTTTTTTATCATCCAAATGTTATTAATGCCATATTTGGTGGTTGCAGGGACAAGATAATAATCTAGGTTGGAGATGGATTCTAGTGGCCAGGGGATAAATAATCAAGGCAACCAATAAAATTAAAATAAAATTGAATTTCAATGAACCAAAACTTTTATTAGACTATCTTTATAGTCTTCTTGACTTGCCCATCATGTTTTTTGGCTTGTCATATTTGTCGATTGTTTTGCTACAGGATTCTATTATAATACTTATGTGCATCAATTTTTATTATTTTTTGATCTTGATTTCATGTGTACTTATTTTAATTTTAAACTAAGGCAACATTATCTCTTTGTTTAGATATTTAGGTTTTGACCTCTAGTGTTTTGGTTGAATCTAGTTTTATTTTTATTATTTTTATTAATTATTATTATTATTATTTTAATTAAACATTTGCTTGTGTTAGCCCACATCTATACCCCCCTCTCCTATCACTCTCTCTCTCTCCCCTTCAACTCCTAGCAAAAAGGATCCTAGAAAAATTAATAATAATGTATTATTGGGCAAATTGAAAATTATCATTAATGATTTTTTTTTATGAATTGAAAAATGTCCATTCTCACTTGGCCATGGGACTTGAATAAAATATTATCAGGAAAATAAATATTTTGATATAGCTACAGATTTTTACCAAAATTAAATCTTATTTAGGGGTTATCATTGCATTTTTTGAGATAGGGCAAAATTTGATTTTTTTTATTAATGATTTTGGTGCTTGAAGAGCTGAGCTCACCCCCTAAGATACCTCATTTTTCCCCCTAAGTCAATGGATAAGAAATAGGGAGGAGGGAGGTGTGGAGAGGAAGGAGAAAGGGAGAAGAGGGAGGTATGTGAAGAGATAGAAATAAGGGGAAATATGTGTAGAGATAGAGGAGAAATGATAAAACCCTAGGGGAGGATAGTAGAGTGGTTGGAGGGAACAAATTTCCTAATGAGGAGAGATAATCTCCTACTTGGTTGAGGCTAGATAAAGAGGCTTGGAAAGGTAGCAAGACATAGTTTTTTTTTTCATTTTCTCCTCCATTTTTCTTACAAGGAAAACAAGTAAATTTTTGGATTTTTATTTTCTTGCAAAAGTTTTTTTAATTCCTAAACATTGAAAGGCAAGTAATTAAAAACAAATTACTTGCAGGTTCATAAGGAAGTCAAATGACTTATTGATAAACTTGCAAGGGTTTATGGAGAGATTATTTTGCATAAATCTTTAATTTTACCATGGATTCTAATGAAAAATTAATTTTCAGATCTAAGGGTTTTGAACATTTAATAGTTCGGCCCAAACCCTATTTAAAAATTGATAGTGAGTGTTCCTAGTTTTTATTTATTTTTACCCTTTTTAAATGAGGTGACCTGGGTCAAATTAGGGCTAAACATTGACATTTTTTCTCACTCTGATGGAAATGGCATCCTAACTTGACTCATGAACAAAAAATTGTCATTTAATTTAGCTATTTTTAGATTTTAACTATTGCCTAGATTTTTAGGTTTGCAAGTTGAGTTTTTAAGCTATTATGTTGGCAAAAAAATTTGCATAAACTTTGTGGGTTTTGATAAATTATTTCTATTGATGTTTATGGTTTTGGAAACCATTACTAGTTTAAAAAATGGTCTTTCTTTATCTATTTTTATGGATTTAAATTGTTGTTCATATTTTGTCAATTTTTGAGAAGTTTATACTAGCAAAATTTGTGCAAACTTTTTATAGATTTTTGTTGAATAAAATTTTGTTGGGTATGAAATATTTTAGAATCAAGATTTTGTTGAATATGTTTTTTTTATGAAAAATTATTTTAATTTATTCATTTTTATATTGAGGATTAAAAATTATTTATTCATAACCAGTTGAATTAAATGCAATCAGCCATAAAAAACATGTCACTTATCTAGGTGATTAAATTACCATATCAATTGGTAATGAATAGATGCAATACAATCTTAATGTTTAATTTCTCTTTTATTACTAATCTTATTGGAACAAGATTTTATTTATTTTTATTATTCTGGTTCACCTAGAACAAGTGATGAAGGTGTATGAGGTCACTTAATTTAATAAGTCAACTTATAGAACCCTTCAAATGAAAACAAGGATACTAAGGTTATTATAAATGACTGTGTTGAAGTTTCAATGTGAGAATTTTTATTTTCATACTAATTCAAATTAATTGGTTCATTCCTTTTGTGTCTCACCTACATTCTTGAAGTCTCAAAACTTAGACTCCACCTCCTAGATGATGGCTAGAGGTGATAAGGGCCACCAATTAAGGGGCTCATAGAATGGTCAAGATGGTATGGATTACAAAAGAAAGATAAATGTTTATAATCAGCTGGTTATTGTTATATATTATGATTTTAATGCATTGTTGATGCAATATGCTTGTAAATAACTTGCCTAGAAATGTTAGTTGGAGTTAACACTACTATTATAAGTTGTAGCTTATGTAATAAGTTTCAATACTTTTACTTTATAATTACATGGCTTCAATATTCTTACACATTTTAGTTACCAAAATATCACTTTCAGATGAAATATTATTATATGAATTAGTGGAAATACATTTAATTTTCAGTTGTATTTCTTAAATACTCTTACATGTTTTATTTATTTGATTACATTTTAGTTGGAGGATTTATTTCAGCTACTAAATTATTTTCAAAAAGATTTATTTTTCAAGTGCAGGTTACTAATTTAGTTTCAATAAATTTTATGGACTCTCATATGTTCAATGTTATATTTGATATTAGATTGAAAGTTGAACTTCAGCTATAGCATTACATTTTATTTCATTTGATTAAGTTACAAAAAATTGTGATTTATTCACTATGAGAAATGTTAAACCTAGTTGAGTTTATGGCTAGGTTTTATATGTATTTCAGCTTGCATTAGCTCTGAGGGTGATTCAAATAAATATGTCTTCCTTATGCTAGAATTATAAATATTTACTTTACTAAAAATTATTATTACTTAGTCATTACTTAGCATTTTTCTATGGTAAAATAGATTTTATAACTTCATTCACTTGGTTGCAATTAAATTGATTTAGCTTACTTGTTTATTATAAATAACCACCTATATGTGCATATACTTCAAAAGATAATATAGCATCAAGTTCTAACTTCCAATGATTATTATAATTCTTATAAAATTTATTTTTCCATCATACTTGGCATGTATATTTCTTCATTTACATAAAAGATATCAATTTGAAACATCTATAATGCCTAAAGCATTGAGATGAGGAAGAAAGTATTGTTTTCAAGATATATTTTAATTTCATATCTATACTTAAATTTTTTTAACAAAGGCCAAATCAAATTAATATTAAGCTTTAATGGGATAATTTGTATTTCAATTTCAGCAAAGGAAATTGTTTAAATTTTCTCTTAGCTATTAACAAACTTAAAACAAGATAGTTAAAAAATGTATTGATCTTCTTTTGTCATAATGACTTGAGTGTGACATCACTCTTTTAATGATTAAAGTAGATATTTATTGGATGTAGAATGCCATAAAAAACTTCATTTGTATAGACATAATGTTATTATTATTTGTTGCTCCAATTCTAAATTCATACTTTTATTTACACAACAAATGCATACTCAGATTTGAATATAAGCATGCATAATGTGATACAATGACAAGGAATTATTTTCACTACATACATATTTTAACAAGCTAATACATGCTTGATTTGATTTAAATAGACCTAATACTATTTTGTTTATGACATAACCAAAGTTCTTAAAGTACAAAACAATGTTAGCATTCTTAAAGAAGCTTATGTGTCATAGATTTATTTTTATTAAAGTGGCTTAAATTGATAATATCATGATCATGACCAAGTGACACATAAAAAATACTAAAGAAACATAATTCTCTAGAAGACTTACTATGGGATGGTCTAGTGAGATTAATATCCACTATGAATTAAGAATACCCTATTTGCTTACAAACAACAATATTTGGACCAAAACTATAAATTGAGTAGTTTAAATTTTTTAAGTGAAGGAATAAGGTAAGATGAACCAGTAACTATAATATCATGGTACAATGATATAAAATCAGGGGTATTACCATTTAGATCCTTCACATGTATCAAGTATTTGAATTGCATAAGCATAATCCAAATGTTAAAATCTATCTAGATCAGAATTGTTACTTAAACTTGTTAGATACTTATTTGAATAATATTGATAAAATAAGTGATTAACTTAGCCATCCCAATATCAAATATGGGAAATATAAATACCCTAGTTTATATAAAGTTTCACATATGTTGAAAACTTGGGTAGGATAAGGACCCCTAGGTGGTCCTACTGGGAAGGTGTCTACTACCATGTAGTCTTAGATATATCAATATAGATCGCATATCGAAACACCCTAAATTGCATGAGGATATCCCTAGGGAAATAATCTTCCCCATAAAATATTCTATGGATGATTACCCTAGATAAGGGCTTTATACATATAAACATGGTAATAGGTTATGCAAAAATAAGTTTTTAAATTATAAAATATTTTTTTCTATTGTGAACTCTAAAAGAAAGGACACTCAAATTTTTTTGGGTCATTTCACCTAGTATCAAAGCCTATGCTATAGATATTTTTAGTAAAAAATATTAATCTTTCACCTTTGTAAAATAATATACACATTGGTTTCCTTGAAATTGAACCATGTTATACTTACCATTGGCTTTTGCCAAATTACAATTCTAGGAATATTTGTGATAAATTTTTTTGCTAACATGAGATTAATGAACTATTTCATGTGAAAAGGGATATGATATGATTTTATAAATGCACTCATCCTCTTGATTTAAATATGAGGAAACCTTGTTATATAAAATAGAAGTGCTAGAAATTCCTATGTTCCCCTAGAATTAATGTAGATGTGGGAATCTATAATTTTCTACAACACTATGTTGCCTAACCATAGCCTTAGATGGGTCAGTCCTTCTTGAAATAAAGTTGCATTAGGTAAATCACCACTTTTTGACCATTGACTTTTATGGGCAAGTTAGTGGGAAGCTAGTGATAACCACTTCACCCTTGGAAGTAAGGGAATGATGTTCAATTTTTATTATTGACTTGTATGGGAAAGTCAATAATAGTTGCTTAGAACATTCTTACCTTGTGAAGACCAAGGGTTGACCTAAGCTTGGAATGCTAGATTGGGTAAGGGAAGCTAATTTACTTGGGTGAACTAGCAAATCTTGAGATATCCACTTGTAAATGAGTACCTTACAATCTTATTGGATAAAGAGTGTTGTGCTTTTTTACGCAAAAATTGAATCAAGAATGATTCCATTGAGCTGAAATAAAATGTAATCTAGGTAAATCTATGGGCCTTTGTTGAAGTTGAATGAAGCAACATGTTATTCTAAAATTTTGAAGGGTTAGAAGCCAACAATGAGTATGTGGAACCCTTATTTTTCACCTTGTACCTTGGATAAGTAAACCCTTTTCCAAAGCTATGCTATGTAAACCAAGCCTAGCTAGTCAACTATTGGCCTATATAGGCAAGTCAATTAGGGAAATAATGTTAGGATCATGTTCATTGGTTCATGGGAGGTGCAAGGGTGTGAAACAATATTGGAGGGCCTAGTGGGGTAAATAGGTTGGACTTTATTGGGAAAGTATAAAATCTTAGTGATCTTTCTTATGAAATAGCATGTTATATCTAATGATGGGTTTTTTTAACCATCAAAATATTTAATAAAATATTGAAACTTATTTTTTCTAGCATTGTCAATACCTAACATGGATAGAGCCTTGGTAATGTCCTACCAAATTATGTTGAGGCATGATTGAGGTTTTCATTATTTTATAACAACACACATAAAGTTGTTGGTAGATTTATAGGTTTTTAGGGATTTATATTGTAGTATTTTCACACTTTTTGTGCTTGATAACTAGTTTTGAGAGCCATGTTAGAGTGTGCGTAATATTTTTTATCACTATGGTAGACTTGATGTCATGTTTTTTTCAAAGAAGAAGTTATCATGGTTGGTGTTTTTAACCTAATTCAATCGTTGTGATATTGACTGATTCTTATTTTTAAGTGATAAAAATGTGTGTTGAATGCAACATGGAAAAGATATTATGATATTATGAATTTAGATAAAAAAATGTGACTTGGTAAAAAGCTCATATATAGGAATTTAGATCTAGTATAACACTCTTATGGCATGGAGGAATGTAGTATCTTTGTAAGGATAAGATGCTCCTTTTTGGGGAGTCTATCCTTATTACATCCCACCTTGAGAAACCATATTAAGAGATTATTTGATTGCTCATGGTTGGGATTAATGCATATATTTGACCATGGTGCATAATTTAATTGAGTAGATAGTGGTATCTTGTTTCTATGACTAAGCTATCCCATTAACTCTTTATGGATAGTTTTTAATATGAAAGTAATTATATCAAGTAATATTTCATATACTTATGTGACACTATGACTAAAATGTGATAAAAATGTACAAAATAGTAGTTTTATTGTATGTACATGTGCTTGGTGGTTTGTATATGTCATTAGTTGATTGGTAGGAAATCGTGTATAAATTTGGAGTAAGGATGCATTGCATGAACCTTCGTGATGCCCTTTATGAAAAGACAAAAGGGTTACACCTACTAAAAACATAGGTATATGTTGATCAGTAAGTACAAGCATATTATATGTATGCAACATGTTCATCACTTATAGATAATTTTCTATAATGAAAATTCTTATTTCTTCAAAAATATGATATGAAGGCTATACTAGTACTATGCTTAGAAAAAAATGATAAACCTAGTTTTAAACACTTGTGTTGTATGCATTAAAAGTATATTCACCCTTGTTATTTCTTATGGGCTGAGTAATTTGAACATCCTTGCACATATAGATGGTTAGGGATGAAAATTTGAATTATAACCTATGAATTTTCATGAAGGGAGTCATATCCTATATGTGAATGGTTTTTCATGCATCTACAAGACTGAATTTACACTTTAAATTGTCTAATTCTATCCTTTATCTAGGTAGATTACATACCTTGAATATTGATCATTTACTTGTTGGATAATTATAAATTTGAAATTATTGAGTAATTCTATCATTATCAACATATAGTGCAATTGGGTGTATTGTTGTGCACCACCCTAAATGTTAGTATAGTTGCATGTGTTTCAAAATTATGAAAGATATTAAATTGAAAATGTATGGGCTTACTGATAGGTGCATAACTACTTATCAAAAATGTATGGGCTTACTGAGTAAGTCTAACATACCAACATAAGTGGTATTAATTGAAAATGTATGTATTTTGACTTTGATTGGAAGCACAGTGAGTTTTTTCCTATTTTGTATTTTACCTTGTGGTGGGTAATGGAAAGTCATGATCATGCAATATGCAAATCCTAGGTACCCACTTAACTCCTTAAAGGAGAAATAAAATTTGGGTAAACTCCCTTCATTGGAAAATAAAAATATGGTGGTATTGGGATCCTTAGACCACCATGTGAGCTCACAAGTAATGGAGAACATGTTGTAAGCCTTAAGGTTGCATGTGATACCTGGAATAGCTTATTCGATGTTTAGTGTGGTTGGTGTCGGATGATACACTAACCCATGAATGGTTGATGTTGAATGAAGAGTAACCATAAGTTTATGGATTACTTTATTGTAAATAAATTATATATTGAATGTCATTAAGGTTATTCACAAAATATAATGCTTATAATGGAAAATTTCACTTTTAACCTATAAATTTGGTTACAATCTGATTGGATTAGACTATTGCAACTAATGATCCTAAAGGTTCAATTCTATGTGTGGTGATTCAAAAGAGAACACTAACCCTAAAATGGTCTCATCCTCAAACTATTGACCTAATTTATATTTAAAACTAGTATCCTAATTACATGACAAAAATATAAATCTAGTGAACATTATTAATCTTACATGAGTAAATAGTTGAAATATATGCTTGAAGGTGTCGATGGAACTCTTGTTTGCTAAGTAGGTTATATTAAATATAAGCTATCATAAATGGAACACTATAATCTTGGTATATTTTAACTTGCATGCCCATGTGAGTACCTGGGAATGGTTAATTTTGAGGAGTGTTGTGTTAAAATTATCAATTTTTTCAATACGTTCTAATTAGGTAAGGGCAAGATTGACCAGTAAACCTATTTAAAAAGAGTTTTAATTACTTCTCATTATAACAAATGACCTTGAGAGTTGTAAAAATATAAATATTTTATCAAATTTGAAGAGTTATATAACCTTGTGCAAAAAAGGGTACATATATCATTCTATTTTTCTCATTTTGGTATTACAAAGGAACACTCAAGCTGATTGAACATTCTTATTGGCCTAGCATGAAGCTTGGTGTTGCTAGTTTTATGGTTAGGTACATGAAATTTTAATAAGGCTAGATTGAACACTTCCCTTATGGATGGTTGTTATACCCTCATGCCATGCCAACAGGTAAACAACTAATAATCCCCCCTTGTTCTTATTATTAACTATGTAAGTATGCAGTAGGTACAACACTATTTTGGAATAATTGTTTAAATTTACCAATTTGTTACCTTGTTATAAATATTTAACTATTGGTGTTCCTATTTTAAAGAATGTATTATGAAAATGATGCTAATTGTAAATATGTACATCTTTTTAGGCAGTATTACTCCTCATTTTTTGACTATTCACTAGGATGGCTCCTCTTTAAGAGGGGGAGAATGTTATGACCCAACTACATGATGCATTACATATTATTGTTTAGGATATTATATAGCATGCTTTATAGGTTATAGCTAACATTTAGCTATTTGTGATAAATGGTGGGTTATGATGTAGATATTATACTCCGATATCATATTTATTGTTGATATTTCTAATCTATTTTTATTGTATACCATATTGATGGATTTAATTATATCTCACTTATATTTTGTTTAATTCATAATTATTTTCTTTTCTAATATTGATTTTTTATCATGAAAATACTCTTGATGTCATATTTGGTGGCTGTAGGGATAGGATAATGAGCTAGGTTAAAGATGGGTTCTAGTGGTCAGGGGATAAGGAATAAAGGCAACTGACACAAGTAAAATAAAAAGGAAATTTAATGAACCAAAATTTGTAATAGTCTATCTTTATAGTCTTCTTAACTTATTTGTCATGCTTTTTGGCTTGTCCCGCTTGTCAATTGTTGTGTTATGGGATTTTATTATCATACTTGTGTCCATTAATGTTGATTATTATTTGATCTTGATTTCATGTGTATTTGTTTCTCTTTTGAACCAAGTCAATGTTATCATTTTTCTTGGCTTATTTGGGTTGTGACCCCTAGTGTCTTAACTGAATCTAATTTTATTTTATTTTTTATTAATCATTATTGTCATTATTTTTATTAGTCATTATTTTTGTTATTATTTTATTAAATATTTGCTTACCATAGTCCACCTTTAGAACTCTCTATCCTGTCACTCTCTCTATCTCCCCTTCAACTCCTAGCAAAAAGGACCCTAGAAAAATTAGTAATAGTTTATTATTAGGCAAATTGAAAATTGTCACTAATGAATTTTTTTTGACAAATTAAAATTTGGCCATTCTCACTTCGTAGTGGAAATTGAATAAAATATTATTTGGAAAATAAATATTTTGCTATAACCCTAGATTTTGACCAAAATTAAATCTAATTTGGGGGTTATCATCGCTTTTTTTTGAGATGGGGCAATATATAAATTTTCTCATTAATTATTTTGGTGCTTGAAGATCTGAGCTCACCCCTCAAGCTTTCTCATTTTTTTTGCCCATGTCGATAGAAAAGAAGGGGAGGATGGAGGCATGGAGAGGGAGGAGAAATGGATAAGAGGGAGGCATAGGAGGAGAGATAAAGAAGGGGAAAGAGGTGTAGATCTAGAGGATAAAAGATAAAACCCTAAGGGAGGTTGATAGAGTGATTGGAGGGCACATATTTCTTGATGAGGAGAGAGAACCTCCTACTTGGTTGAGGATAGATAAGGAAGCTTGGCATGGTAGCAAGACACACAATGTTTTTCAATTTCTCCTCCATTTTTCTTGCAAGGAAAACACATAAGTTTTTGGATTTTTATTTTCTTATAGAATTTTATTTATTTCTTGAAGATTGGAAGGCAAGTAATTAAAAAAATTACTTACAGGTTCATAAGAAAGTCAAATGAATTTTTGATGAATTTACAAGAGATTATGGAGAGATTATTTTACATAAATATCTACTAATCTTTCCATTTTTACTAATGAAAATTTAATTTTCAGATTTAGGGGTTTTGAAATTTTAATAGTTTAGCCCAAAGCCTGCTTAAAAATTTATGGCTGAGTGTTCTTGGTTTTTATTTATTTTTACTCTGTTGAAATGAGGTGACCTGGGTCAAACTAGGGCCAAAATTTTTTTCTCACCCTTCTATAAATGACATCTTAGCTTCACTTATGATAAAAAAAAATTGTCATTTTATTTAGCCATTTTCATATTTTAACTACCACCTAGATTTTTAGGTTTGCAAGTCAACTTTTTAAATTGTTATGCTCGTAAAATTTTTGCATAAACTTTGTGGGTTTTGATAAATAATTTTTGTTGATGTTTGGGGTTTTAGAAATCATTCTTGGATTTAAAATTGGTCTTTATTTTAGTTTTTTTTGTGGATTTAAACTATTGTTCAAATTTTGTCAATTTTTGGGAAGCTTATGCTAGCAAAATTTGTGCAAATTTTTTGTGGGTTTTTGTTGAATAAAATTATGTTGGGTATGAGAGATTTTGGAATTCAGATTTAGATGAATATGTTATTTTTATGGAAAAATAATTTAATTGTTTCTATTTTATACTAAGGGTTAATATTTATTTATTCATAACCAACTAAATTAAATGCAATCAACCATGGAAAACCGTCATTGTTGTATGTGATTAGATTACTATATCATATTTTAATGAATAGATGTAATAGAAGCTCAATGATTGATTTCTCTTTTATGACTATTCTTATTGAAGCAATGTTATATTTATTTTTATTATTCTAGTTCACCTAGAATAAGTGATGAAGGTGTATGAGGTCACTTAATTTAATAAGTCAACTTCTAAAACCCTTTAAATGAAAACAAGGCTACTAAGTTTATTATAAATGATTGTGTTGAAGTTTTAATGTGATAATTTTTATTGTCATATTGTTTCAAATTAATTAGTTCATTCCCTTTATGTCTCGCCTACATTCTCAAAGTCTCAAAACTCAAACTCTACTCCCTAGCTGATGGTTGGGGGTGGTAAGGGCCACCAATTGGGAGGCTCATAAATGGGTCGAGATAGGATGGCTTACATAAGAAAGATAAATGTCTATAATCAGCGGGTTATTGTTACATATTATGATTTTAATGCATTGTTAATGCAATATGTTTGTAAATAACTTGCCTATAAATGCTAGTTGGAGTCAATACTATTGTTTTAAGTTGTATCTTATGTAATAAGTTTCAATAATTTTACTTTATAGTTACATGGATTCAATATTCTTACATATTTTATTTACCACAATATCACTTTTAGCTAAAGGATTATTATATGAATTAGTGATAATATATTTAATTTTTAGTTATATTTCTTAAGTAATATTACATGTTTTATTTACTTGATTATATTTTAATTGGAAGTTTTATTTCTCCTACTAAATTATTTTCAAAAAGTTTTATTTTCAGTTGTAGGTTACTAATTTAGTTTAAATAAGTGTTACATACTCTCATATGTTCAGTTTTCTATGTGATATTAGATTGGAAATTGAAATTCAGTTGTAGCATTATATTTTATTTCATTTGATTAAGTTATAAAAATTTGTGATTAATTCACTATGGGAAATGTTGAACCTAGTTGAGTTTATGGCTAAGTTTAATATTCATTTCAACTTGCATTGACTCTTAGGGTGATTCAAATAAGTATATCTTTCTTATGTTGAAATTATAATTTTGTACTTCACTAAAAAGTATTCTTCCTTAGTCATTACTTAACATTATGCTATGGTACAATGGAATTTATAACTTCATTCACCTGGTTGCAATTAAATTGATACAACATACTTGTTGATTATAAATGACCAACTATAGGTGCATTTACTTCAAAAGATAATATAGCATCAAGTCCTAACTTCAAATGATTATTCTAATTCTTGTATAATTTATTTTTCCATCATACTTGGCATGCATATTTATTCATTTACATAAAATATATCAACTTGAAACATGTATATTGCCTAAAGCAATGAGATGAGGAATAAAGTATTGTTTTCAAGATATATTTTAATTTCAGCTCTATACTTAAATTTTTTGAACAAAGTCCAAATTAAATTAATATTAGGATTTAGTGGGACAAGTCATGTTTCAATTTAAGCAAAGGAAATTATTTAAATTTTCTCTTAGTTATTATCAAACTTGAAACAAGATAGTTACAAACAATGTTGATCTTCTTTTGTCATAATTACCTAAGTGTGATATCACTCTTTTAATGGTAAAAGAATCTATTTATTGGCTTTAGGATGCCATGAAATCTATTTATTGTTACCTCATTCATATAGACATAAGGTTAGTTGTTGCTCTGATTTCTATTCATACTTTTCTTTACACAATAAATGCATGCTTAAATTTGAGTATAAACATGCATAGTGTGATACAATGACAAGGAATTGTTTTCACTACATACACATTTTAACAAGTTAATACATGTTTGAGTTGCTTTAAATAAACCTAAAAATATTGTGTTTATGACATGCCCATGGTTGTTAAAGTACAAAATAATGTTAGCATTCCTAAATAAATTTATGTGTCATGGATTTATTTTTATTGAAGTGTCTTAAATTGATAATCTCACAATCATGACCAAGTGACACACAAACAATACTAGAGAAACATGATTCTCTAGAAGACTAATTATGAGATGGTCTAGTGAGAATATTATGCCATTATGAATTAATAATACCCTATTTGCTCACAAATAACAATGTTTAGACAAAAACTATAAATTGAGTTGTTTAAGTTTCTAAAGTGAAGGATTGAAGTATGATGACCCCATAACTATAATATCATGGCACAATGATCTAAAATTGGGGGTTGTACCATTTATATCCTTCACATGTATCAAGTATTTGAATTACATAAGAATAGTTTGAATGTTAAAATTTATGTAGGCTATAACTATTACTTGAACTTGTTAGAGACTTGTTTGAATAATATTGATAAACTAAGTGATTAACTTTTCTAGACCAAGTTTAAAGAAGGGAAATTTAACTACCATAACCTATATCAGGTTTCATGGATGTCTAACACTTGGGTAGGATAAGGACACCTAGTTGTTCCTATTAATAAGGTGTCTACGACCATGCAGTCTTAGATATATTGATATGGATCACATATCAATACAACTTGAATAACATAAGGATATATTTTTGGCAATAAGTTTTTTTGTAGAATATTCTTGGTGTAATTATCCTAGATAAGGGTTTCAAGCACATAAACATAGTAGTAGGTTATGCAAAAATAAGTTTTTAAATTATAAAATATTTCTTTTTCCATTGTGAACTCTAAAATAAGGGATGCTAAAAAAAATGGGGTCATTTTAAAGATCTTAAAATCAAACCTTAAAATTAGTAAAATTTATACCACTATACCATTATTTTAAACCCAATAGATTTATAAATACATGCTCAGGTGAATATCTAACTCATAGAGATTTATAAATCACACTCGACCAATCCAATTAATTGTGTATATATGGTCTAATCCAATTTTCCTAGATAAGGGTTTCATGCACATAAACACGATAGTAGGTTATGCAAAAATAAGTTTTTAGATTATAAAACATTTCTTTTTCCATTGCGAACTCTAAAATAAGGGATGCTAAAAAAAATTGGGGTCATTTTTAAAATCTTAAAATCAAACCTTAAAATTAGTAAAATTTATACCACTATACCATTATTTTAAACCCAATAGCTTTATAAACACATGCTCAGGTGAATATACAACTCACAGAGAAATATAAATCACACTCAACCAATCCAATTAATTATGTATATATGGTCCTAAACACCCATAACCATTAGCTTGATAGAGGAGTCTGACTCACAGGGTAATGGTCAATATTATTGAGTTTCCAAACCATACAATAACCCAACATTCAAATCAACATGAAACACCAAAACTAAAAACACACCCTAAGTGTTAATGCAAAAATTACAAATAACATTCCATCTATAAATGTTTAGTTTTTACTTCACAAACAAGGATTTGGATAAAACTAAAAACCTGTAAAAATAAACTAATTGTTTAGATTATTTTCAACACAACCCAATACCACATCTAAACAATATTGCCAAATGTGCATAAAAAATACAAAGCAAAAAATCACAACTCATTAATGTTTTACAATTTTTCCATAACACAAAATAAACAACATTGAAGACATTGTTTAATTTCTTGATGAGACATAGTATGTTTTACACTTTTTCCATAATAGAGACTTATTCCTTTCATGATACACACTCCTTTGTGTCCACTCCACAACCCTTATCTTGTGTAAAAATAATTTATTAAAACCACATTTAAGTCTACAACTTCCCACCAAAAACATTTAGGTCGTGATGCAACATAATGGAGGTATTAACTCCGTGTTCCCCCACTCCGTATTCATTCTAGTAAAAATGGCATAGTTTCAATAACCTTCTCCACCATAACTTTCCTATATAATCCATAAAATATCCAAGGACCAAGTAATAGTAGACAAACTTATTCAAGATTAAAGGTGATAATTAGGGTTTCTAATTAGTTTTCTAAGCTCGCAAAAACCTCCAAGTAACAAAAACCAACTAGAAACTTCACAAACAACAAAACCATCATGTCAATCAAACTGTAAGTGAACTAAAAAAATATAATTGTTGTGTATTATCATGTTTAAAGTCTAATTTTGATGATTAAACTCACATAATATTCTAGTACCAATGATATTTTAATGATGGACTAAGTACAAATGACCATGGAAGCATAATAATCAATACAAGCACACAAAAGACCACATAATGACTTTACAAGTCAACAATAAATACTTAAGAATGTTGAAGCCAAGATTAAATAAAAATGACTAATGTAATAATGACATCTAAGATGCCAAGCCACTAGGATAGAAAAAAACAATCATTACTTGCCAAAGATGGAATCAATCCCAAATAAGATTGCATACTGCATAAATGACACCAGTGCAAGCACATGCATGAATGACATCAAACCTAATCAAGAAGCTAAATAAATAAAATCTTAAAAATAAAACCATATTATACTAGATAAATATGATGACATAAAAATAATAATTGAATTAACTCAAAAATACTAAGACACACATATATAACATTTAAATTAGACTAAAAATTAAATGCAATCAACATATGACAGTCTATAGATCAATTATGGTTATTTTAGAAACTCGTGTACCTATATTCAATGTCATAATATAAATGACTTGCCTTTGCACAACCCTAAAAGCCAGAATCCATCGATCAAGACTAGTTCATGGTAAATCTTGCAGTCATAAAAGAAAACATCAATAGTATCTATCCAATAAATATCCAATGATCATAACTGAATAATCAACATAACTATAACATTTAAACATGGTCATTTTCAAAATAATGATAGAATAGAAAAATAATCAAATATATTATCAAGTTCAAGATTTTATATATAATAAAGGGGTAAGTGCACAAAGTTAGGGGACAAAAAGTGGCCTACCCATGGACATGATTTTTCTAAAATTTTAAAAATCTGAACTTATATAGATAATTTGAGATATCTACACTCCAAATTTGAAGATGGTGTAAGAACATTAAATGTAGAATTTCAAGTTTAGTTTCCAAAACATTAATTTTTAAAAAAAATTGTTAAGTATAACTAGGTCAAATATCTTAAATTTAAAGAGAAACTCCTATTTTTTTAGAAAACATAGTAGATAGACAGTCGTGACGTGCACCATTTTTTTAGCAGAGTTTAATATTATTTGAAACACTTTGAGAAGAATTTAGATAAGATATTATAGTAGGTCACCTATATTTTTTTATATTTTTTTATATTTTTTCAATGAATAATTTTTTTATGATTTTTTTAAGAAAATAGATCATAAAATTTGACAAAAAAATAGATAGCCATCCGTGTGACATGCCTAACTACCTCAAAAAATCTAGAATTAATTTTTTTTGAATGTTTGTAATATTAGGCCTAATTATTCACCATAATTTATTTTTCACTTGGATCAATGAAATACAAATTACATGAACATGTATAGGTATGTATTTTTGTGGCATTTAGTGGCCTAAAAAGGCATAGTTAGAAATCAACATAGTTTGAAACCTTAAATTAGTCCAAAAATTATAGAAATCATATTTTTGGAAAGAAGAGAGCATGGTCATCATGATGGTATCAAGTTTTGGAATTTTCACATTGAAATTATTAGTGTATTTGGTAATCCAAGTTGAAATTTATTGTTTATTTTCATACCTTTCAAAACTCAGTTGTACATTGACAGTCCAAGCCTTTGGCTTAGGAATCCAAGCCATTCTCAATCCAAAAGGTACAAAAATTAAATTCAAATTCAAATAATGTGATTGCACTAATAACATGATTGTATTATTAACTATGTTATTAATGCAATTTGTGGTATTTAATAATGCGATCACATTAATAACATGATCACATTACATATTTTAAACACCCTGAAACCTTAATAGGAGCCATTAGGCCTAGTAGTCTTAAGATCAAATATTGGTTGATTAAGATTGTTATATGGGATTAATGTTATTTTCAAGATTTGATAGCATTGAATGATAATTGGAGATGTATTAACCTATGAATCAATTTATTGTTCCTTTAATCCCAATATATTTTGTAATCAGGCCAATAGATCCCAAATTACATTATATGGACATATTTCCTTGGATGGAGCTTGGTTGGCCCCAATTATGTATCAAACTAAAATAAATACTTGGTTTTTATAATATGGTGTGCAATTAGAGGCCCAATTAACATCATATGGACACAATTCATTTCTTAGGGCTCATTTAACCTTGATTGTGTATTAGATTGAACTAAATATTTAATTATTTTAATATGGTGTGCTATTAAAGCCCTAATTGACATTATATTGAAGGAATTTCTTGCACGGGGACCAATAATTCTTAATTATATATTATACTAAAGAAAATACTTTATTGGTTAAATATGATGTGTAATTAGGGGGAAATATTCACAATAGACATTAGATGAACACAAATAATTACATGGGGTGAAAAATGCCTCAAAAGAAATTCTAGGTGGAATAAATTAATTTCATAGGACTTGGTTGTCCTCAATTGTGTATAGTATTGAAAAAAATATCAATTGATTTAACATGGTGTAATTAAAACCCTAAATGACATTAGATGGATGCCATTCCTTACTTGGGGATTGAGTGACCCCAATTTCATATCATATTGAACTTAAATACTCAATTGGTTCAATATGGTGTGCAATTGGGGCTAATGTAACCCAACTGGAACATTATATAGACAAAATTACTTTCGTGGGGCTCAGTTGGCCCCAGTTATGTATAAGATAAAACTAAATGCATGATTAGCTAGATATAGTTTACAATTAGGGCCAACAAAGTTCTAATTGACATTAGATGTATTTATTTACTTGCATGAGCCTTGGTTAGCCATAATTGTATATTAAATTGAAAAAATACTTGGTTGATTTGATATTTTATGTAATTGGGACCAATAGAGCCCCCTATTGATAGTAAAAGGATGAAATTTCTTCATAAGGCTTAATTAGATTAAATTTCATATCATATTGAACAAAATATTCTGTCAATTGAATTTGGTACACAATCAAAATCCCAATTGTTATTATATGGATGCAATTCCTTAGAAATGGTTCAATTAGTCCTAATTTCATATCAAATTGAATCAAACACTCAATTATTTGAATAAAGTGTGTAATTAGAGCCCTAATTAAAATTATGTTGACACAATTCCTTGGGTAAGCCTCGATTGGCCTCAATTATGTATCGTCTAAAACCAAAAATCAATTGGTTCAATATGGTATGAAATCATGGCCAAGTAAGCCCCAATTTCCATTATATATGAATGTAATTCCTTGTACACAGCTCCTTTGGACCTAATTGCATATAAAATTGAAAAAATACTTATTTTTTTAATATGGTGAGCACTTAGATCCCCAATTGATATCATATGGATGAAATTCCTTACATTGAGGCTCAGTAGACCCTTGGGATCAATTTATACCCAAATAACATCCTTTATATATAGTAAGAATTAGGTTCATAGGGATGAACTTGATTAAAATTGCATCAGTCATTATCATAATTGACTTCATAGGCTCAATTTGTGATGATGTGGGCAATAATTGATCCCAAATTCACATTATTTACTCATATATCTAAGTTCAATGATCTCAAATTTTACCCAATCACCATCATGATTGTAATTTATATACCCTAAAACCTATACCCTAATCTATAATCCCTAAAATCTAAACCATAAATATAAACTCTTTAAACCTTTAACCAATCATTTTAGCCCAGATTAACATCATTTAGACTAAGAATTAAGTTCACAAGAATTAGTTTGGCCTAAATCACATGACTGATTATCCTATTTGACTAATTAACTCAATCTACATGATGACATCCATGGTATAATGATAACGCAAAAACACATTCTCTAGTCACACATGGGTCCAAGTGATTCAAATTTTCCTCAATTATCTTTGCGATTGACCTTGTGTACCCTAAACCATGTATATACATCAAAACCTAAAAGCCATAAACCATAAACCCTAAACACTATACCCTAAATTGTAAACCATAAACTTTTCCTATTTAACAAATTCAATTTAGTCCTAATTAACATCCTTTGTAGTAATAATTTGGCTTGAACACATGGTATCGAGTGACTAGACATTAATATATAGGTCCTTAAATCTAAACACTATACCCTAATCCATAATTACTAAAACATAAATGGTAAGCCCTATGCCATAATTCCCACTACATGCCACAAACATACATTCCTTATGATATAAATTAATTTATCATGACATATCATAAAATGCACTTTTTAAACCTATGGCTAAAGCCTTTGGAGTACTAATCTAGATATGGATCTAAAGTAAATTGGATCTATTTCTATCCCCTTTAGCCTAATTAACCTAATAAGAGGAGCTATTTGATTCTTTTAATTGAGGAGGCATTTGAGGCCAATTTGAACCCCTTCAATAGTAAGATATGATTTGGGGCAAAATCAAAAGATCAATCTTCTATCATGAATTGATCCAATTAGTTAATTTGTGTAATTCCCTATGTGATCTAGGTAAAATTGAGCCCCTAAACCAAATTTATGGCTCAATCAATTGTATAATATGTATGCAACATGTACATTTCATAATTGACCCTACTTTTATCAAAAATGCAAACATAAAGGTAATCAAGTCATAAATAGGTGTCATAAATAGCTCAAATGTTCTTTAATTACCTTAGTGATTAGACCCTATATCTGATATCTTAAACCCTAGTTTACCCTCTACCATTAAAATTTAACCCTAAACCCTATACCATTTACATTAAACCCTAATCCATAAGCCCTACACCCCAAACCCTTTAAATTATAGACCCTAAACCCTAAACTAATATATTTATCCCCAATTAACATCCTTTTTATATATAGTAAGAATTAGGTTCATAGGGATGAAGTTAGTCAAAATTACATCACTCATTACCACAATTGACTTCATAGGTTCAATTTATGATGATGTGGGGGATAATTGATCCTAAATTCAAATTCTTTACTCATAAATATAGGTTCAAGGCTCCCAAATTTTCCCCAATTACCTACATGAATATATAAATATACCCTAAAACTTATACCCTAATCTCTAATCCTTAAATTTCCTAATTCTTAAACTCTAAACCAAAAATATAAACTCTTTAAACCTTGAACCAATCATTTAATCCCAAATTAACTTCATTTCTAGACTAAAAATTAAGTTCACATGGCTTAGTTTGGCCTAAATCACATGATTGTTGCCCCATTTGACTAATTCACTCAATATACATGATGACATCCATGACAACCCAAAAACACATTTTATATTCATAAATGGGTCCAATTGATTCAAATGTCCTTAATTATCTTTGTGATTGATCATGTGTACCCTAAACCATGTATATATATTAAATCCTAGAAGCCATAAATCATAAACCCTAAACACTATACCCTAAATAATAAACCATAAACTTTCCCTATTTACTAATTGATTTAGTCCCAATTAACATCTTTTGTAGTAAGAAATAGGTTCACATGGTATAGAATGATTAGACATTAATATATAGGTCCTTAAACTTAAACCCCATGCCCTAATCTCTAATCTTTCTTACATAAATTATAATACCTATGCCCTAATGCCAACTACATGTCACAAACATACATGCCTTACGATATAACTGATTTTATTATAAGATGTCATAAAATTCACTTTTTAAACATATGGCTAAAGCCTTTGGAGTGCCAATCTAGCTATGTATCTAAATTAAATTAGGTCTATTTCAAGCCTCTTCAACGTAATTACATGACTATAAAATGTGATTTATGGGTTAATCAACTTCAGTTTACACCAATCACCATCATGATTGTACCTTATATATGTTAAAACATATACTCCAAGCCCTAATGCTTAAATTTCCTAATCCCTAAAATCTAAACCCTAAATATACTCTTTAAACCTTAAACCAGTCATTTTATCCTAAATTAACATAATTTAGACTAAGTATTATCTTTACGATTGACCATATGTACCCTAAACCTAAGCCTTAAACATTATACCCTAAATTGTAAACCAAAAACTTTCCCTATTTACTAGTCAATTTAATCCCAATTAACATCCTTTATAGTAAAAATTAGGTTCCACATGGCATGTAGTGATTAGACCTTATATACACCCTTAAACCCAAACCCTACATGTCCTAATCCCTAATCCCTAAACCTTAAAACATAAATTATAATACCTAAAACATAAATTTTAATTCCTAATCCCTAATCCATAAACCCTACGCACTAATGCCTTAATACCTAATCTATAATCCATTATCTATATTAAGTATAATGTGATCATGTTATTTAATAATGCAATCATGTTATTCTTAACATACGTAACACTTGGTTATCATTTATAATTACCAACCCCAAAGCTTATATTAACATTAATGCAATCAGAGTATTCTATAACATGTTCACATTATTTTTTATATAAACTTCTCAATGGGTTAGATAGGGTAGAACCTTATACAACACATAATGTGATCGTGTTATATAATGCAATCACATTATTCTTATTTTATATTAAGAACACTTATCAATGACTATTTTTAACCCAAATTGATAATTATGTCCACATAAACATTCTCTACATACTTCTGTGAGATCTATGTACTTGTGTACATGACCTCACCTTTAAAAAGTTGTCAATTATCCCTTTTTATGGGTGCCAAATCATGTTCAAAGAGGAATAGGAAGATGTTGAAGAACAAAGCACTAGAGGAATTAGAATATTTGAGAGAGAAACACAAGTTAAAAATTCAAAAACTTCATGGTAGACAAGGTATAAACCCTAATCCTGATGAACTAAATACCATAAATAATGAACCAATTGATGATAATGAATTAAACAATGATAAAATTGACTATAATCAATTGAATAATTTTGAAATCAACCATTATGAAATAAATAATAATGAAATTGAAAATAATGAATTAGTTAATGTTGGAAGTTCACATTCAAAGTTCCAAGTTTTTTATTTTGTTGATGATGAATCTATGTATGATGCTTCACACCCCATGAATGAATAAAATTTGATGGAAATAAATAATGATGAAATTAACCATCAAGAAAATTTCATGAAAACATATAATTAACAAATTAACAATGAAGAAAATATCATCCCACCTCTAAAAAATGAAAGTAATAATGGTTTTGAAACACCCTCTCAACAAATTCCACCATTACCAACACCTCTAAGAATTGTGCATAGAAAAGACAAGTACTTAATTGAAGTTGATGAAAATATTTTAAAACCAATGCATAAAAAAATGTCTAATTTCCATTCAAAAAAATTGGCTCAATAAATTTGGGATACTTTCTTTCATAATTTGAAGTATGATAGTCAAAGATGTCAATTATTTGTTTCATTGATAAAATTGATTAAGATGAGACCTATAATGTACACATTAGGACTAAGAACATCTAACATGGATGATGAAAATGATGAAATCATTGAAAAAATATATGATATATATTATACTATAGGCCCAAAATCATAGACCAAAGATTGTAATGTTACCCAGTGTATACTTACAACTTATGTAGTAAGTGATAAAATAGGGAAAAAATGAATGGTTTCAAAAACAAGCCAAACACTTAATATAAATAGAAAAATAATAATGAAAGCAATTGAAATACATGAAAGACTTAATGAACCTAATACCAATGAGCTTTTGGCATTCTCTAGTAGACTTTTATGAAAGGACAAGGCTATAGCTGAAACTCTCAAAGAGTTACTTGTTTAATTTTAGAAAGATAATACAAGAGTCTCACCCAATGCAAGAGATGTTGTGAAAAGAAGATTTGGTTCTCGTAACCATGAAACGCATCTAGAACATTTATTGTATATGACACAAACATAATTATACTCTAATTTTTGGAAAAACATCCACAAATTCTTATTTGTCAAAGATATTTTGAGAAAGTAAAACCGTTTTATGTTAAAATTATTCACACACGCACCACTTGTTGTTATAGGCAACATGTTGAATTTTCAATTCACTATGATGTTTTTCACCATATTCATTGTACTTTGCATACTAACATTTTGTAAGAGTGTGGCACTGAATTGCCACCAAAATCATCTAGGGAATTTATTCCAACCATCTTCTACAAAAGACCAGATGGGCAATTATTTTATAAAAAATCATGTTTAAATAGAAATTGTAGCATTTGTGGTGGATTGCCAAATTTCAAAAAATGTATCCATGAGGAGATTACAAGTGAAATTGGGTAGGAATTAGTTGGTTTAAGAAAATATAAATCAGTGACTTATCAAGTAAAAGATGGCAAAGAATTTAAAAGGTGTGAGCTTGTTACAAAAAGGATACATGTTTCCAAATTTTTGGTCAAACTTAGAGAGAAGATTGTTTATGAGCATGTAAGGCACACACATAGGGATAGATGGTTGGATGAACATTTAAATATAAATAAGAATACATTCCCACTTGGTTCCACTATTTTAGTAGTTAATATTTCTAAAAATTACACATTCAAACCCCAAATGGAAGTTTAATCATAGTATTTTAACTCATCACAAGTTGCCATATTCATGCATATAATATTCATGCATGCACCTGATAGTATATATAAATAACAAAAAAATTTAAGGGCATACCATTTCTATATCAGTGATGATAGATCACATTATTTAGAGTATGTGCAAGGTTTTTTTGGAAGTTATATAAATAGTTGAGTCAGCAGAACATTACTTTCAATCAACATTACATTTAGTTAGACAATTTCACATTATAATAAAAAAATGCACAGATGTTTTATTAGTTGAGTAGGATGCACATTACCATTAGTGTAGAGCACATTTGGAATTTCACTGAGGTTATCCATGGAAAAGGGGAACATGATGGTGCTAGAGCATGTTTAAAAAGATATATTTCAATGGAAGAGTTAAAATTTTTAGAGGGTGTTCATTTGATAGATGCAAAAAATATGGTTAAATGGTGTAATGAGAACATGTGTCATGGTGCTCAACTAAATCTTACTATTTATAGACATTTTTGGCTAATGGAGGAAGAACACTTGGTAAAGTATGAGGATTGTATGACTCTAACAGGTTTAAGTGACCTACACTCATTTTGTAGCTCAAATGCAAGTTCTTGGACTATTCATATGAGACACTTGGCATGTTTATATTCTACATGCATGGATTTTGTTTAGAATGAGTGTGAGTTATTATAATGGGTGGATGATTGGAGTTCTAAATCTCTAATTCTAATCAACACATACTAGGTTTCAAAAACATTATAACTTACAAATATGACTTCATCAAATGACTTTGACCATGTATTTGATCTAGTGTAACCAGGTAGAATATTTTTTATTACGTACAATTTATTCTCATTAAATATATCTTCATATTGTCACTATTTTTTTTTTTGGTGATACAGGGCATGTTTTTATAGTTATTTCAGATGAAGATAACAAATAAGTCACTAATTACTACTTGTGTCAGTGTTTAAAGAGAAATAAAAAATTAACTTCCCTAGTTATAGATGGAGAAAACATTGACTATCCCACTGGGTCAATGGTAGTCATTGGAACTTGGTTTTGATGATATCCTATAAAAAAAATTAGATCAATGGTTGTTTGAAGAGTTTGAAATGCACAAGAAGATATTTCACTATTCAAATTTGATTCTTGCAATAAATATTAAATTACAAAAATATCATGGGAGGCCATTAAACAAGAAACTATGAAAAGTTAGGGGGTTAGACTATGAATCTATTCTTGATACTATCAAGGTTAGAGTAGATCTTAGTGGTTTGTTGGATTGAAATATGGAGGTATTTTGACTTTTAAAATGCATATGTAATCAATTTTACCAATTTTTTTTTATTTTCTATTCATTACATATATAAATTTTATTTTTAATTACTTTCTAATATTTTTTTGCAAGTTAGTGGTCCCAGATAAGCTTCCACCTTCATGTAGTTGGCACTATCAGTAAAGAATTATATATTTTTAAAGCTATGAGAAGCTTAGGTTTTATGTTTATTTGAACTTAGGTTTAAAAATACATTTTTATTATATTGTGAAGGGTGTTGTTAAGGTTGGAGCTCAAGAAGTTGCTTGTTCACTGACAAAAACTTGCATTTTTGGACCTATCATTACAACTTATATAATAGGTTTATCTAATAGATTCCACCTAATTGATATGGGGTGATATTATAGGGATTAAAGAGGTACATGAAGGATCTGATGGTTCATATAATTGATTTACATTTTTCATTTTATGTGTGTTTAAATTTAGGTTTAAAAATTGCATTTTTTTGTATTGGGAAGGGTGTTCTTGAGACCAGAACGGGTGGTGGGTTTATAGATTAGGCATGATGAGAGGCAAATAATATAGTCCTAAATGTTATCCACCCCACCCATATATGTGTTGGAAATGTCATTTTTCACTCAGGAAGCATCATAACCAAAGTTTTATAACCACAATTTGAACTTTGACAACATTTATTGTCAGTGTTTCCACTCTCCAAAACGGTAGTAAAAATGCACTTATAGTTGTATTAGAAAATTTTGGTAGTGAAATAACATTTAATTTACCTATATAGACATGATAAAATAGATATATTTTCATGTGGAGGTCTCAGAGGTAGAAATGTCAGTTAGAGCTCAAGAAGTTGCTTGTTCACTAATAAAAACTTATATTTTTGGACCCATCACTATAACTTGTCTCACAAATTAATATCAAATATTCCACATGAGTTTTATAGGTGTGATTAGAAATATTAAATAGTTATTATAAGGATATAATGGTTCATATAAATGATTTAAATTTTTTGTTTTATGCATGTTTAAACTTAGGTTAAAATTTTGCAGTTTTCTTATATTGGGAAGGGTGTTCTTAAGGTCATAATGGGTGGTGAGTTTATCTATTGAGCCTGATGGGAGTCAAATAACCTATTATTATATGTGTTTTTGGTTTCATTTTTCACTTAAGAAGCATCAGAACTGGAGTTCTGCAACCACAACTTGAACTTTGATAACATTTGTTATCAGTTTTTTACTCTCTAAAACGGTAGTGAAAATGCACTTATTGGTGGATTCAAACATTGTGGTGGTGTGATAACATGTAATTTTTGTTTTTATATGTGATCAAAGTGATATATTCATAGGTGTAAGTGTCAGAGGTATAGATTCCATTTGGAGCTCAAGAAGTTGCTTGTTCACTGATAAAAACTTGTATTTTTGGATCTGTCACTTACAACTTATTTAAAAAATTGATCTTGAAGCTTCCACCTAAGTGATGTAGGTTGAGATTATAAATATTAAATAAGTATGTTATGGATTTTATGGTTCATTTTAATGACTTATAATTTTTATTTTATGCATGTTTTAACTTAGGGTAAAAATTTGCATTTTTCTTGTATTGGGAAGGGTGTTCTTAAGGTTGAAATGGGTGGTGTGTTTGTTGATCGAGCATGATAAGAGGAAAAAAATATATCCATATACATTATCTACCAAATAAATGTGTTTTTTGTGTCAATTTTCAATTAGTAATCATTATAACCATAGTTCTATAACCACAACTTGAACTTTGACAACATTTGTTGTTAGTGTTTCTACTCTCTAGAATAGTAATGAAAATGCACTTCTGAATGGATTTAAATGTCATGGTAGTGTGATAACATATATTTTACCTATATATACATTATAAAATTAATATATTTGTATGTGTACATTTTGGAGTTATAAATTCCAGTTGGATCTCAATAAGTTGCTTGTTCACTGATAAAAACTTGCAGTTTGGGACCCATCACTACAACTTGTCTAACAGATTGATCTTGAAGCTTCCACCAAGAAGTGACTATAGGTCACAACCAAGGAAGGGATCTTGGATTGATTCCACCAGGTTTGTAAGTTTTTATTCATCATTCTATTATTTTTTAATGTGTTAAACCTATACACACCTATAGAGAAATGAGTAAGACATATACCCATATACCCTATTTTGCTTATGACTGTCCAATATGAAAGTAAATGGTTGTTTCTCAAAAAGGGAGTATGAATTTGGTATATATAATGATATATATATTTATAATGATCATTTAAGTGGAAGTTTAATTTTTTTATATAAAAGATAATGGTAAATAATTAACATACAGTCCTTTAGAACAAAGAAACTCTGTTTATTCCCTATTTTGGGTTAACAGTCACATTGCAAAGGGAAGTGAGAGTTTTTCTTAATAATTTAAAGTATTCCATTAAATATATGGAATTTTAATATGGTACCATAAATAAAAGAGTTTTTTCATCTCTTATAAGATGCATGAGAGATTTGAAATTGAACTAATACTCCATGTTGTTGTCACAGGGTTGTAGGGTACCTTGTTATTCCTTGTTGTGCCTTATATGTGGAATTAAATGTTGAAGTGTGTTTTATCAATTTTAATAGGTTAATTAAGGTGTTATTTTACCATATAATAACATCTATGATATAATAATAACTCCTTGAGACATATATCAAGTTTTGGTACTTACAACCTAAAAGGATTGCCTAATGAGAAGATAGTGAAAGAGTGAGAGGATGTTTGTGAATATAATGTATGAAATGAGTTAAAGAATTAATGTGAGAGTTTTTTAATAATTATAATGACACCAAGAATTTTTTATAAAGTATACAATAATGAGGTACAAAGAGAAGAAGTCCATTAAACCTAAGTGATAAGAGTGTCATTAGTCATTTCCACTACACACAATGAAATAAAAACTTTAATTTAAAAAAATATGGGAGATCCAATATTTATTTAATTGAAAATAATAATTAATTAATCTTAATTTATGTGTAAAACATTAAATATGATATTTGATAGATAATAATTTGGAAGATCAAAATAACACTATACAATAACACACAATGAAATAAAAATTGAATATAAATTAGATATATTTCCACGATAGGCATACAATATAGGCACATGTGTCCAATGTAAATAATACATAGATTACCATGATAGGTATAAAAAAAATTACATCTACCAACATAGTATCTAATGTTGTCTGAATTTCATATTTGCATATACAATGCCAAAAATGCATCAATTACCATATAGGCATACAAAAAAGTACATCTCATGTGTAAGACATATTATTCATCAAATAACCTCCCTCTCTTTGCCTTCCTTGAAGAAGACTCTCCCTGGGATGCCATGATAGTATATGGAGATCCCTCTAATGCCTTGGATTGATCTAAGGTCTGACTACGGGTCCTGTGTTCATAGCTAGCTTGCATCTGAGCCTATTCAAATACAAGAATTATTATGAAATTATCATAAAATACATTCAAATAATTTTTAATAAATTAATTTTAAACTATAATAAAAAAAACATTTAACATGCACTTACTACAAGCTCATGATCATGCTCAATCTAGGTTCCATGCTCAAACAAGTCAATGGTAGGCTCAGTTAACTGAATAAGAATCTCAAATATGAGAGGAAAATGAGAAGTTTCCCTACTCATCATCTAACTAGGACTATTAGTTGTCATAGGATAACCCTGCATACATAATACATTTACATAAGTTATATTTCCCCAAGTACATGTACTAAGATTATTAAAACAATTCTATTTTTACAATTTAAAATTATAAGAACTAATATATATCTTTGTCATCACCTATGTAGATGACATTGAAGTAGAAATGCCTATGTTTGTCTCAACTCGTAGAGAGGGAAGAGTGTCTACTCTAGCCATCAACTGGTCATGTAAATAAGATCTCACATAGTTTTATATAAAGTATCAAATCTTATATATAGAAACCAAAATGATCAATAGAATCACTTGTATATAAAATATCTATCTATATAAGTACATGAATGAAATGAAAAATTATAGGAAATAAGAGGAAAATCATGCATGTTAAAATACACTTAGATCTGAATTGATACGTCATATATTGAAGTGTTAAGAGTAGCAACCTTGTACCAAAACCAAAATCAGAGGATTAGTGAAAGGGAATATATAATATACTAATTTATTTATTTTTCATTGATAAATATAAATATACTTGGGTCAATATCTTCAATTTATACTATATTACATGTTGGACTATATTGGTTATTAATTTATTACTTGTCTAAAAATAGGGGTTTGACTTAGGTAGGACCCTCGTAACTACTCTTACAAGGTCATTTGATCTTATTATCACTTTTCAAGGAAGGATAATAAAGAGTAGGCATGCTTGAAAATCATCTCCCCTTTTTGAGAAATGATTTGGGCAACCAGTGGGTGGGTTTTGACACTCATGCTAAATCTTAGCCTAATCACAAGGGTGTATGTGTTGGGCATGACATTGATGATTATAGTAGTTCCTCATTATTTATTGGAGATGGTTGTTTAAGTGGATTGGTGTGGTATATTTATTACACATGCCTACCATAAAATATATATCTACATAGATCTTATACAAATGTTGGGAGCACAAATATAGATGGGAAAGAGAGAAAATGGATTTTTCGTGTTTACCCATATCAAAGATGAGGAAGTAAATGCTACATGTGAAGTCATATCAAGTTTGCATCCTTATGGTTTTAGATGTAATATGGCCATAATAATTTTAGTTTGCATTATTAGGAAAGTCTTTGGGAAAGAGGTATATGAATGAGACTCCAATCTAATAAGATATTATCACTTCCAATCTAACTTCCACTAGGAAATGGTGTATATTTATAAGGAATCTTCAAATATTTTATGGCAAAATGTGCTTCATGGTTTATTCATAAATAATGTCCTATCTCTAGAAGCATGTAATATATTTCTTGTAAAATAGTGTATTGACCTCGAGTGATAGAAAGGAAAAATGTACCATATGAATAATGGATAGAAGATATGAATACAACATCTACATCCTTAATCAATGGCCCTGTAAGAGCACTATAGGATGTTACTCCCAAGGAAGCATGGTCTAACATAAGACCATTCGTGACTTTTATGTTTTTGGTTGTGTTGTTTTTTCATTAATTCTTGAGAAGAGATGTAAATTAGACGCAAAGAGCAAAACATATATGTTTATTGTGTTATGTCTATTGTTAATGATGTGTATTTATTATTTTTTATCTTAAATTCCCTTGTGATTATCACTCATTTTCAAGGGTAACATGTGTATTTATGTATAGTGGTAATGGCGACATAATTCAAAATGAGAATATGACTATATTGAGCTTAACAACTTCATTTTCAAGATAGTGTTACCTAGAAGGACCCCTAGATAAGTGTTAGATTCATTTTATATAATTATCATCATGGCATGTGAACTACCCTTATCTAATATCAAATGAGATTATTCATGGAATACCTGTGGGATTTTCCAAAATCAATTATATAAATACTGTTGAGCCCATTCTCATAGTTTGCAACTATTGTAAAGAATAGAGCAAGGATAAAGAAAGAGAACATGAAAATAGAGAAAGATAAATTTAATTTAAACTTACAAGGAAAATATATACATATACTACATAGAGCATAATATTAACTTGAAATTTTATCTCTATATAGGTAAATGATGTCATCCTAATAGAGGTAGATGCAGTAGTGGATGGCCCAGTAGCTAGATCTGAATATGTAAACAACGATTGTGACAAATTAAAAATTTTAAATGTTGACTATGATGTTGAAGGAAACATCACCTCCTACAACATAAAAATTGGCATATATATTATATTAAATTTATATGTAAATTAATTGTTAGCTAAATTAAATTTTAAAATATAACTTAAATTTAACATGGCATTTATATAAAATATACCTACATCTATGTGTTAATTGATGTCTGCATGCCAAATGTGTGTGCCAAAAACTCATCACTCATAAGAATATAATCTAAGCCATATAATCCACTAAAACCATCATCATCAGAAGGTCTTGTGTACATAACTCCACATGAACTATAAGGGTGGGGTGAAGGTCAGGTAGGTGGTGTATTTGTAGCATCACTCTATGAAAGCCTACTCATATGTTGAATGAGTGTATCTACGAGTGAACTAAAATCATGGAGAGTGTCTATATCCATGACCTAATGAACTACGAAGGGGTCTTAAGCTTAAGATACTTTTGGATATAGATTCACAAAGGATGATTAGGGGCATGGCGTACACCTAGTCTATCCTATGTAGATCCTTTTCCTCGACCCTAAAACTCACTAAAACTAAAATAATTGGGAATATCATTGAGGACAAACTCATAGGAGAGTTTTCTCAAAAAATATAATAGGACATCATGGTTTTTTACATGGTGGATATTCAAAGACCATCCACCATCAATTCCAAAAATTGGTCATGATTAAGTTATGTACATAGCGATGGATAAGAAAACATTTGGTAGTTATGAAAAATGGAGCATTGGTGGCTAGGTTGACAAATAGGGCACAAATAAAGTATTTTTAAATTTTTTTTGTTCTTGACCTAAAGGGATAAAAAATTCTTGAGATAATATGCCCTACAAGTATCCCTATATGAGGTTCATCAGTCAATCTAACTCATTATAGAGTTAATTTGACCTAATAAGGTCTCTAAGGAATTGGCTAGATGGGTGTAATGCGGATTGGTCAAAGTGGGATCCCTCATTCTATCATTTAACTCTTTAATTTCAAGATTGTTTCCTGAAATGTTGTCAATCAAAACATCTTGTCTGCCAGGGGGTTTTAGAGAACTATATGAGGGATAGGTGGAGGGATAGGAGGAACAAGAGGCTTTTTTGGAGGTTTAGGAGGATGAGCAACTAGAGGGTTCTGTGAAGGATTGGGAGGGTTAGTAGGATGGGTTGTTAAAAAATAAATTACAATTAAAAACTAGGGTTAAATAATGAAAATTATGAAAAACTAAGGTTAAATAGGGAAGATTTTAATCACTTACCTCTCCTACACAAACACATCATCAATTATCAAGTCTGTAGGATGAATCTAGCAACTTCTTAGCATTCTTTGGATTATTCTACATAAAACATGATCATGGAAGCTACTAGAGAGGGAGGGAACTCAAGTGTAAAATGAGGATTTTGCATTCATGTTTCCCCTTTTATTTTATTTTTGACTCATAAGTAATGTGATAGCATTATTAATGTGATCACATTATTATCAATAATAATAATGTGATCACGTTAATTAAATAATGTGATAACATTATTAATTAAAATGGTCACATTACCAATAATGTACATGGAATTGTCCCTCAAATCCATGCACTTAGCCCAAAACAACATATTAAAATCTCATACAAATGTCCATGTCAACATTATTCCACTATTTTTAAATTATTTCAGAGTGAGTCATGACACTAATCTCAATTTTATTTATATATATATATATATATATATATATATATATTGATTCCTTCCAATCCCTAAATAAATTCTATGAATGATTCATATTCTACTTATTTTTACATTATTCATTCTAAACATGAAGGTAAGTTCCAATTCATCTTGGCTAAAAACTATCCTAGGAATGGATTCAATGAAAATTATAAAACTAAGGATGAAATTTTCACTATGTACACCCAAGAATTTGTGGTTTACCTTTTCCTTGTTAAGGATGTCAAACCTACTCCTAGTGACAAAATAATATGTTTGGTATCCCAAAGGAATATAAGAAATATTCCACTACTTACACATGTTCTTTTATAGACCCAACCTTATTCAAGAGCATATTTGATGATCTATTTCTTCTTTATTTAAGGACAAATTCCTCTAATTATAAATCTACAAATATTCTAGTCATGATATGTAATTCTTTACCTGAATAATTTAGTGCTCAAAAATCTGCTTCAAGTCTTTACTTATAGAACTCAATGCTTAACACATATTTAATGAGTGAAATGAATATAATAAAATAATAAAGTAAATCCACAAGGATCACCTCACTTATCATGATCCATAATTAATATTTATATTTCATCATGTAATTCATCAACATGAATCTTAATTATTTCTAACAATATTTTATTGATGGTTTTTTAATTTTATTTTATATTTTCTTCAAACATAAACCTATATGATATAATGGAATTAATGTGTCATAAACTATATGGAAATAACTATAAATGATTTTAAAGAAATAAAATATTGTAAAACATCAAGAATAACACTACACAAGATAATGTTTGCCCTTGAGAAATCCAATGTTAGGAAACCCCATAAGATTGAGGGATCACCTCCTCTTTCCACTATCTATTTATTTTATTAAAATTATATGGCCTTCTCAAGGCCTTAATGGAAACTATTTACTTTATAAAAACTCCCAAACACATGTATAATGTATGAAACTTTCTCAATTCCACAGTTTTATCAAACTCCAACTCTTAAGAAACTAAACAAAGAAGAAAAAAATATTAGCTTAAAATGACCCTTAAAGTGTAAATTTATACATTTTCATGTCATAATAATCTTGGATGGGAATTTTAAAATGCTTAGAATAGGAAGAGACTCTATGCAACCATTACTCTACCCATTTCTTCTCTTCACTCAAAATGTCACTTTGAAAACACATCATGTATCTTAATATTAAAAAAACATATAATTATATTTAATTATATTTTTTTCCTCTTGATATCTCTTAAAATAAATATTTTATGCTTTCACAATCCATGATAGTTTCATAATTGATTTTGGAAAACTATGTGCTAGTTTTTTATTAAAAACTACCACAAAGATTTTCCAAAAAAATTGTGCAAAAAATGATAGAAATTAATATGAAAAAGAGTGATACAAAGAGTTTCAATTTATGTTATTAGTCTTCTTTATAATATTGGATTATTTATATTATATTTTTAACACTTCACAATTCAATTTTAAATCACACCTCCCCACTAGGAGGCTTTTTGTCATAGAAAGCTTACAAACTCATGAGGTGAGTAAATTTCTTCCCCACTTCCTCCTTTTAATAGCTCTTGTGTTTTATTGTAAATTATCATTTCAACCCAATTTAATAATTTTCATGCACTCCCATTCTTGACACTTTTTCCTTATTTTATTGAATAACATTTTTTTCCAAATACTCTTAGCTGCTAAGAATAAGATCTTCAATCGAAAGTAGATAAATAATTATTCTTAAACTAGCTTATAGGGCCCAAAGAGATGTAAGTTTTCAACAATCATAATGGAATAGATATTTATAAATGGAAGAAGATATATATTAAAATAATTCTTACCAAATTTTTATATAATCTCTAGTATTGTTCAAATGATTTTGTGCACTATGAGTAAATGCCACTATGTGAATGTAAAACTATTATGTAAAACTGAGACTTATAGAAAGATAGTAATTGTAGGTTTGAATTTCCCTAATGTTTATAAATTGAGACTAGAAAAATTAAATAATTGAAGTGAAAAATTGATAAATAGCGATAATGAGATATATGTACCTTAATCTAACTTTTGTGGGTTATGGTGTTGGTTAAGATGTTTGAATAGAGTAAAAAATGGGCATATAATATTTCCTAATAAGTATAATATGTTTCTATAAAAGAGACAAAATCAAAAAAAAAAAATCCTAGTATGACCTAGGACAAAATTAGTCGTCAATTTTTGCCATGTCTTGCCGATTTTTTCCTCTATTGATTTTCAAGAATTAAAACATTATATGTCACTTCACTAGTAGATAATGAGAATAATCATGGTTTTACTTGATATAGTTGGTGTGTATAAATTTTGGAAATTTATCTCATTTGTTGTAACCCTAACTCATCACCTTCTTTTATTAATATATAAATGTGAAATTTTAGTGTCTCAAGATCTCCTCTTGTGGGCTGCAGCTACATATCACATACACATAGAAATAAGGCTCAATATAGTTCTATTGTTTTTTATCCCAATAAAAAATGAGAGAAATAAAATTTCCTCCTCTCCTTAGATAATAAAATATAACTATAGAATTTTCTATGACATTTTCTTGGTACAAGTATAATGAAAGAAGATTTGAGCTGGTGATGAGGCAATGTAGGCTTAATATGTAGTTTCCTTGAATTTGTTTCCAAAAATCTTGATAAGACTTGATCAATGTTTGTCATAAACTTATCTTGTGAGTGATACAGAAGATAAGATTCAATGTGAAATGGCTTAGGCTAAATTTGTATATATATGCTTCTCAAGAACACGTTTTCATAGATAAACCACAATAATAGTGATTATCAAAAATCAAATCATAATAAATTATCCTAGGGTGAAATTATTCACATAATAAAGAGGTTCATAATTGGTAAACTAAAGATCTTGACTTGATCAAAATTTATAAACCATTGATTATGACCCAATGGGATTTTTTAAAACAAAGACAAAACTAATAAAAGATGAGTGACGATAATATTTATGTTGAAAACTAATATATATGAGGTGTTTATTAGTAATATATATAACACAAAGATATGAAAGGTCTAATGTGGATGGAAATATAAAAAAATATCCAAATGTACACAAACAAGACAAGTTTGTTAAAGCATGACAAAGACATCTTGTAAAATGGTCTTATACCAAAAGTATGTGTCTACATAATCCCAATTTTTGATGTGTGTATGTGAATTCATTCATGTATATCAAATTAAAATATAAATTAAGCACATACCTAAGTACTAACTAAGAAAGATAAAAGGATAAATATTTTATATTTTTTGGATATGTACACCGATGCTTTATTGTTAACAAATCTAGTGTACATGTAAGAAAATGTTAATGCAATATAGTAAATCAATGTCTCAATAAATAAGTGTGAATGTATAAAAATCAATAAAATGTTAAAAATGTTAATATAAATGAATACACATAGTGGTACATGAAACATGTTTTCACTCTTGTAAACAATAGTGTTTAAATATGAAAACTAAAATTGAAATCTGTAAATCAAATGCACAGGGGGAAAACTTTGCTTATTGATTAGAGGATTATACATTTAGAGACTCTTTGTCTCTCTTGATCTCTTTTGATATGGATTTTTCATTTTTCAAAATAATATATAGAAGTATAATAGCTAGATAGATTCCCCATTTTGAAGTAAGGTACATACATGTTATTGCAAATCACTCATATCGAAAGAGAGAAATTAAATATACTGTGTGAAACATATAAAATTAATATTATATATATATATATATATATATATATATATATATATATATATATATATATATATATATATATATATATATATATATATATATATATACATACATACATACATACATACATACATGTATCTATAGAGAGATATGATCATGAAAAGATCAATAGGAATATGTAATCCATGTGAGGATGAGATAGTAATATGTGATCCATGTGAGGGTGGTAATAGTATAGATGAGGGTAAATGATATGCCCCAATCTAATTTTTTGAAAAGGGATAAAGACATGCCTCAATATGGTAGTATATCATAATAAAAGTACCTTGTGCGTGTTTGTGTGTAAAATACCCAGATGTGACTATGTGTATTAAGAATAATTTGATGTACGGATATGAGAAATGTAATATTAATAACACATGGGTGCAACATGCCCCTAATATAAATATATAGGTGGCAAAATTATTGAGGCATGTGGGTAAAATTCATCTGATGGAAATGTATAGATATAATTAGTGAATCTCATGAGCTAAACATGTGTAAAATTCCCCCTAATGGAAATATATGGGTAACAGAATCAATAAGGTAGATAAAAATGAGATTCCCTAGTGTATCAATGTGCTCCTATGAGGGATAAATATAAAAATGAATCAAACACATAATAATAGTACTATGCTTTAATAGATGCATGGTAGAGACCATGGAAACATAGAAAATAATCATATTCTACCAAAAGTAGTAGCATGCATGATTAGAATCATTGTATCAAACATAGGATATCACATATTATAGACAATTTAATCACATATAGTCACGTAACCACCCATCAATAAATATGACCCATAAGTAATAATAACATAACATGATGAGTACAAGATCCTGAGTAGGCAAAAAATGGAGAAGACATCAATAGGAAATATACACACATGCAAGAAATTGATAAATCATAATGCACACAAGATAACACACAATTTATTCATATAATATGTAATATGGAATCTAGAGAAATATATGTGTAATCAATATATGTATCTCTATATTATCAATGTAAATTAGGAATGATATAGCATGAGGCCCACTAAGAATCATGTAAAAGAGGTGAAAGCAATAATAATCATGGTGATTTCAACCAAGTAATAAAATAATTTAAAGGGTGCAATTAGGGAGAAACAATGAAGGAAAATAGTCAAACCAAGAAGAGGAAGATTCCAAAAAACACAAAACTTCCATCATAACATTGTGTATGCCAAGGAAGAAGGCATTGATATATATATATATATATATATATAATATGTCATTATAGGGGATTTTATGTAAGTTCATATAATTATATCAACAATCAAATGGCCATGACCTTGGCTACATAGAAAAAAACATGAACCAAGGGACTAGAAGAATATTAATACAAACTAAGGAAATAACATAGATGTCAATGTTATAAGAAGCATGAATCAAGTATAAACATAAGTGAGAAAAAAATGGAGAGATATAAGGAAGCATGATATACCCAAAAATTGAATTATTAATCTATAAAAAGGCACACCACATAAAGGAAAAAGGAAAACTAGTTATGTACATTAGAGTATATCATTGAAGCACATGGAATATGATAATGAGACTAATTGGTAATATCATTTAAATGTACTGAAATGGATGAATGTGAATGTGGAGAGTTATATGTGTCATTAAAAATATTAAAAATTAAATCATGAGCTATATAGTATCATGAATCATCATCTCAAGGAGATCCATCATGGTGATGGATAGAGGAGCTATAGTGACCTATTAAAAATAAGCACATGTATTAGTTCAAATGCTTTGTTATGTAATTGAACTCTTTATATGTTCTTTAGCATGAACATATTTAAAATATGTAAAGAAAATATTCTGATGTGGATGAGTAGGTATGATAGCCCCAAGTAGTGTAATTATAAGAGGTTTAATTTTAAGACTCCAAGGAACCATAATTATAGATGTAAAAACTATAAGGGACACAACTATAATAGGTGTAACTCTAGAAGAAGTCACATGGAAACGTATGATTTATTGTTTAGGAATCACTTGAGGTGATATCTCTCATTTTATGTTGGATGGGTAACTCCTAAGGTTTTAATAAATGCTAAATCCTTTGTTATCATGCACAAATCTAATACATTGGTGTAATTTTAAAGACAGCTCTCATTTATCTAGTTTTAGGCATCTTATAAACTGACCATATGTCCTATTATCCAACAATACATAGAACCATACTAAAAGGGTCTTAGGACTTATGTTATATGTGAGACCATCATAACTTTAAAAAACCATGGTTGTATTAATTAATTATTTTTTATTATACTCTCTACTTTATAGGAATAACATTGTACAAAATTATTGACTTGAACCATTGTCTACCATAATTACATGTGTAATCATAGGATGTGATTCATTAATAACATGTATAAATATTAAATCATTGTTAAGTGTCATTAGTTTCAATATTAAATTCATATAATGTGATAGATTAAGTTTGATTCATGAACTTGTGACCATACCTATAATACCATCTCAGATATTATCATTGGAAATCATTTGTTGATATGTAGGTATTACCATGTGACAATTGTCTTGCTTTGGAGCATCATGATTTAGAAGTGAATTGTTAAATATTCCCAATCATTTATTTGGTGTATAAATTGGTTAATTTAATGTATGATTATGTCCTTCAACTTGAATATATATATATATATATATATATATATATATATATATATATATATATATATATATATATATATATATATATATATATATATATATATATAATCAATTATATATTATATCTTATGTCTCAATATATAACATTTATTGGTAGTATGTCTTGAAGATATATGATACTCATAATATGCATTTACATCATAGTTTGTAGGCAAAGTCAAAATATATCCGACTCACACTATGGAGGTAAAGATGTCATGATGTGTTAAATAAACCACTCAAGCACTTGGTGAATTTTTTTAGAAAACCTTGTATATTTCTTATGTTCTTGAGAAGGTGGAAGGACTATCTTGTAAATTTGTTGTAAAAACTGCATTTATGTTTTTGGCCTCATACCTATCTTCAAATTTGGAATATCATTAGCCTTATCTTTGAATGTTATTTCACCTTAATTTTTGAAGATGTTATAGGTAGGGTAATTATACCTATATTTAAGCATGTTGGCCTCTAAAATTTTAATCTCATGTATTTAAACCATATGGCAAAGCTCATCTAATAATTTGTCTTTGAGAGGTTAAATCAAATTGTTGGATTAAATACTTTGTAACTTTTTATTAGGTATCTAGTTAGATTTTTTTTCACTAATATTTTGAATCTAAGAACATAGCACTAAATTCTCATTATATCCTTGTTTAAGTTGAACAAGTTGAGAAAATGTAAGATTTTGGCTAATGTTGATAGAAAAGTGAGTAAGAAGATATCGATGAATTCATTGAAACAACACATGGAACCAACTAGTAGGGAATAAAACCAATCCAGAAAAAGTCCTTGAGACTTATAAGAAAGAGATTAGTCATAAATATATCATCATATAAAAAATCAAAGAATGAATAAGAATATAATGTGAATGTTCACCCTTGTCATTGCATACTTTAAATTTAGACACTATAAAAATGGTAGGTGAGGACACCATGAGCTAATGGGTTATATGATATATCTTAAGTAGTGATCACATGGCTAGATATTTGAGATCCTTGGGAAAGTTATTTTATTTTTTCCTACATATCTTTAATATCTTGTTGGACAAATGCATCCTTATATATAGTAGCATTTGTATGAGTCAAATCATGATTAGTGTTGGTAGGAAATGATGTTATAGTATTTTAACTAAGACCTAAACCACTAGATAAATCATTAAGAGCAGGCTAAGATGGTTTAGTAACAATAGGAGGTAAAAAATAAGTAACAGGTTATGAAGGAATAATTTTGTAACCTAAGTATGATCTATAAGTGGAGGCACACAAATATTAGTGGGATCACTAGGAGCATTGGCCTCATATAATGTATAAGGAGACCTCTAATAGGTGTATTAGAAATATTGAAATGATCATTGGTTTCATTACCATGTGTATATTCCATATTCATAGTTTTCTTTTGCACTAATTTAATGTAAGAACCATAGAATTTAAGCATTTGAGACTTTTATATATTAGGATTCTAAATTAAGAAAATCTTTTAACTCTTTTTGGATCTACATCATCAAAATAATGTTGGTCATAAAAAAAATGGATCATCATAAAAATCATTATCTTCATAGTCATGTTCATCATATGTAGTTTCATCATTCATACTTACATCTTTTACATTTACATTTGCATCATTTTTATTATCAACCACATAAGTAGTAGAAATTCCACTAATAATTGTGATTTTTTAATTCAAATAAGTAATAATACCAAACAAATAAATTTGAATCAAATCAATAATAGCGTTACACAATCTATCACTTTAACTAGTAGGGTTTGTAGATATATCCTTATTAAATGGTATAATGTGTAAACATGATAAATATTAAAGAATGTAGGGTTAATAAATAAATCAAGAACACACCAAAAAATGAAAACTAGATTTGATAGATGGAAATTAGACCCTAGACAGAAGCAAAAAATAAAACCATAAGATTAACTAGTCAATAAAATGGGTTCACCAAAATATGTTAATAATTTAGGGAAATATGTGTAAATAACACTATATGAATGTAAAGTTAATGTACACAAGGAAAACCTATATTAATATAGTAAACTATAGGTCATGTGCATAAATTGAGAATGGAATGATTGAAATTATTGAATAAATGAAATGCAAAACCAAAAGAGATAGATAAAATGAGATGCATACCTTAATTTGAATTACATATATTCTAGAGTTTATTTAGATGCTATAAAAATTATGAAACATTAACAAAATATCTCATAGGAAGCAAATTATGTTTTTGAAAAAGGGATAGAATCATTAGACTGAAAATTGTGACTTTGGACATAATCAACCACCAATTTTCTCCCTATCTTATTAATTGTGACCCATTTCTATGATTTCTTACTCTATTGATTTTATTAAATTGAAAATTTATTTAATACTTCTCCAGTAGCTTATGATCATAATCTTAGTTTTATTTGATCCATTTGATCCATAGAACTATCATAAATTGATCTCCTTTGTTGTAATGTTATTTCACCACAATGCTGAAATAACATATACATGTGCAAGTTTAGTTATTTGGGCTTCCATATTTTGAGTTGTAACTACATATCCTACACACTAAAAATCAAGGATAATTTTTTTTATAATTTTTATGAGTGTTCCCAACCCAAAATGAGAGAAATGACTTTATCTCCTCTCTCTAGATAATCAAATTAAACTATATTCTTTGTTATGATCTTATCTTGGTATAAGTGTGAAGAAAAAAGACTTGAATTGGTGATGACGTAATAGAGGTTCAATGTGTAGGATCCTTGATATAATGTGTAAACATTTTGAGAAGACTTGACAGATGTGTATAAAAGAGTTGGTTTGTAATAGATCTAGATTATAGCATTTGATATGAAATGAATTGGGGTAAATTTGTATATATAAGATTTTAAAGGAAACATACATACATATGAAAACCATCAAAAAAAAATTATAATAAACAATAAATGCATTAGAAAATATCCTATAGTGAAACGACACATAAACTAACAAGATCATAACCGACATGCCACAGATTGTGACCAGGTCATAATCGACAAACCATATATTATGACTTGATAGGCAAAAAGGCTCAAAATAGAGATGATCTAAATAGATGACAAATGAATATAAACTTGATGTTAAAAACTAATAGAGGTTTTTATGAGGAAATCTAGATGATACAAGGTTATGAAGGGTACAATGTGGATGGAAAGCATCTGAAAAGAGCCAAATGTACATAAAAAAGCCAAGTTTGATAAAACATGTCAAATATGCACTGGAAAAAGTATTGTACCAAAATTATGTTTCTACACAAAATAGAGTGGTGTAAACTCCTTAATTTTATCTTGGAGCCTCTCTCTTACCAAGAATATGTATACTTTGTCTCCAACATGTAACTTATGCTAAAATATATGTTGATCATGTCTTTATTATACTTAGGTAGAGATTACCTTATTATCTATTTTAATTAAAGGTGTATTTGTAATATTTTATCCACAAAATTATTAGTTTTATAGACTTATAAGTCCACATTATGATGCTTCATGTGTGGTTGTCCTAAGAAAACATTGAACAACATGTTAACTATGTCCAAGCTAAAAAAATGAAATATAATAATTATGGACATTGATCATTGGTTGATAGTATAAATAACCTTATAAGTGTTTGGTTATGTAGGTATAGTAGGATTAACTTGAGGAGGTGTATCATTATGTGGAAGCATAGAATATTTGTGAGTACCAAGATCAATGGTCCCACCTCCTAAAGTAGTAGATCCTCTAATATGTGTATTATAATTGTTCAAAGGATCAACATAATAAGTCTCAAGTATAAGTCCATTATCCTTATTCTATTATAATATGCCTTTCATCTTAATCAATAAAACTTCTAAACATTTGGGATGTCTATTAATATTTTTTTTTAATTTCAAACTTATATCAAATCTATAGGGATCAACATCATCAAAAACATCAATATCATAAAAAAATTCTTCATTGTCATTTCTATCATTCGAAGAAATAAAATAAGGTATTTTATTATTAACATAATTTTAATGAGTGTTTTTCACACCAAAATATGGGAGTTTTCCCTCTTATTTTATGACTACTCGAAGTATTCAAAGGCATGATTTGCAAGTATTTAGATTTATTTGATATCCATGTGGTGAAATAGCAATTAGAGTGACATAAATTGTTTCAAGGTTCTTAGACAGGAATTTGATTAGTATTGTTGAAAACATGTTTCACGGGCAAGAGATGAAGTTTTCATAATGGGACTATACTAAGGTGACAAATCATAAATAAAAAAACATAAAAGAGAGGGATAAGGTAAGTTAGGAGAGAAGATGCATCATATATCTACAAAAAAACAAAAGCATTTAAGCCAATCTAGTCAAATGAAACATATTATTAGAACCAATATCCAACCTAATTTAGTTATAACTCATATTTGAAAAGACATAATTAAGAATCTAAGGGGGAATAACTTGGAAATAATCCTATGGCATCAACCTAAAGATTATTAACTCTTGATAAATAATTGTTTCATGTTTAATCAAGGGTTAAGATGATATCAAGTTTGATACACACCAGGTAGATAGATTATCGATATGTTCAACCTAACTATTTTTAAAACAACAAAACATGTTCATAGACTAAATTTTCTCGATGGAATATGGTTTTTCATGATATATAACTAAGAAAGGGAAATAAAAAAACATAGTACATAGATCTCACAAACTCTTGGAGCTTATATTACCATTGTTAGAAATTTTTCTAGGTAACTTATAGACAAATCAAACCAACTAACAAAGTAATGTAGGTGAGATAACTAATGAGTTGACCCTTATAGATTATTTTAAAAGATATATAGAGAGACCCAAGGGCCTGCTTGATCATTACCACTATGTAAAAGTTTGTTACAACCATAATTGTGTACTATATGGATAGAAGAGAGCATGGGAATAGGAGATCAAGATAAAATATTCTCCCCTGCTAGAAACACTCAGATGTATGATGATTTGGGTAGGATATGTTATGGGGGCCATCACAAATCATTAAGTTCCTTGCTGCCTTATATCATTTTATGGCCTACAACATTGATGGCATGATGTCATCATGTGTTTGTCAGTTTAAATAGTAAAAGGTGGAATTAATGTCATAGCTAAGGGGACTATCACCAAGGCTATGATATTTTTACAAGGCTCTAAGATGCCACCAAGGTAATGAGATGTTGTCCAGGCTCTGAGATTCTATAGAAAAGCTATGGAAAACTTTGTAGTGCCAAAAGGGATAGGATGGGTTACACTTGGGCATATTCCTTCACACTTGGAAACATTGTTAGTCATTATGACAAAACACATATATGATAAAATGAACATTGTCAAGAATATTGACATATAAAATCTTTGTAAAATAACTTGAATTCTCAACCTTTTCTAAGCCAAAGAAATTCAAATTATTAAGTTTATATTTTACAAGTACGTAACTAAATTATTCCTTAGGGATACATTTATGTAAATTAAAGGTGGGTCTCCATTTCTAGGGAAATGGGGGCATGTTGATGATAAAAATGTGACTTATTTGGGTAAATACTAAAAATTATTAGAACTCAAGATTCCTTGTTAAGATCTAAAGATACACTCAAATTTCTCATGAAAATCTCATACTACTTATAGAATATGAAGTTCCAAGTTAACAATCAACCACAATATGAGTAAATTTAAAAAATCAAAACAAGTGTCATACTTGTGTGTGTAATCAATCATTACTACCTACCATAGGCTCAAGTAGAGTGACCAAAAGATCATGAAATTTGAGATAGAACTTTTGATGGGAATTTTATCTCTTTATTTTAATTTTAAGCTCACAAGGGATGGCATAGGAATTGATTTATTACCATCCAAGCATCCATATCCCTGACATAGATACCTTTACCTCTATTTTAGGGATCGATCCATTGTCAACCAAGTGGGAAATCCCATGATGGTGGTTACCTGAACCACCCTTTCCCAAGGAAAAATTATGCTTCTTATTTTGGTGTTTAGATTCTTCTTTTGATTATATTTTTATTTCATTTTCTCTAATAGGGTTAGGAACCAATGCCACTGAGTGGAGGGATTTCTGAGGAAGTTTTGTCAAAACATCTTTCTAATCCATGTTCTTTAGAGATTTACAAGTGTAGATAATACCCTTTTATGATGCATCAACATTATTCAACTCATTAATATCTTGTTATAATCAAATACAAAACTAAAATAGAACATATATTTTTAATGAACCATCTTTGTGTAAACTCATATCCTTCTTAGTTTTCTAAAATCTAAATACATGATAGTATCATTACATAATTCCTCCACCAGTTAGTCCTCAATGAGTAAGCAATGACAAGGATACGTGATTCAATAATTCCATATGAAATACTTGTTTGAAAGGACTTATTCTGCAACTACAACTAATGAAAGTAAAACTATTCTAAAAAGTAGGAAAGAATAACTAACTAATAAAACAAAGTAGTTAACTAACAAAGTAGTAAAGTAAAAAAATAAAAATACCTACCAACCTAATTTTAGATTAGACCTGAAACTTATTGTTATTTAAAAACCACCTATGAAGTTATAGTATAGAGGTAATGCTTCAAATAATGCCCATTCACAGGATATGCCAAGTTTTGGCCCTGAATATCTTTCAATCTAAATTTATTACCACTGACTATCTTCATAATTTGAATGGATCCTATCTATAGTGATGAGAACTTATCATGTGTCCCCTTCTTCTCAGGGGATTTTTCCCATATTAGGACTAAGTCTGAGATCCTAAAGGCATTTACATAGGATATTTTATCAAATCATCTCTTAGCAGTGTTTTGATGCTTGCTAAAGTTTTAAAGAGCTTCATCATGTGCATCTTCCATTTGTACAATGTTCAATAATTTAGACCAAATCCTATCATCATACTCTATGTATTCTAATATGAACTAGTATGTTGTAAATTTGAGGGTGATGGGGAAGACTGATGTTTGACCAAATATGAGCAAAAAAAGGAGATGACTTAAGGGCCTACTTTATGGGAGTTATTTCCACCCATATTGCATACTTTAATAAAGAGTGTCATGCTCTACACTTTTACTAGTTGATTTCTTGATTTCACTAATCATACTCTTGGTAGTTTACTCATAATTTATGTTACCTTGGGGTTAGAAGTTGGAAGATAACTTTATCATGATTATGTTGTCATAAGCCCATTCAATGAATTCTATAGATTGGAAAGTTGGATCATTAACAAAGAGTAATGAGATTGGTGTACCAAACTATTGATAATGTATTTCATGAGGAATTTGATGACATCAACTACTCTGTACTTCTTTGTGACAACAACTTTGGTCCATCTCATGCAGTAATCAATCATACTTAATAATAACTTGTGTCTTAAGGATGAGTTAGGATTGATGATGCCAACAAAATCCAATCACCATTGGTTAAATAGGTGGCTTTTAGTTATGGGTTAGAATGGCATAGCTGGATGCATTTATTTATTTATAATTCCACATGTGGTTATGCACATATTTAAAAACTATGGGCTATTAATAGTCAGATCTCAAATTTTTGTGGGTTGTTACATTACCCAAAGGATGTATATTCCCCAGCCTCTCATGAAAATGGTCTAATAAATCTTGTGCTTCTTCTTTTGATACATACCTCAGGTAGATCCCCTCATAGTTTTAGTGTTACAACATTCATTTATTTATCATGTAAGGGGTGGATTTCAACCAAAGGACCCTATTTCATTTTTTGTTTAACTCATCAGGATAGGTTCCCTGTAGTAGATAATATATGACATGGTCATACCAATCATTACCTAAAATTTGGGCTTGATTTAATTATACAATGTCCATTTTAGAATTTACTTTTAAGATTAGTTGGATGAGGCCTTGACTTCACACCATTCTAGAATATCTAATTTCTAGTTCAAATTTGTAGTGTAGCCATCCACTTGCCTCTATATTCTCATAGCTTATTTTTCCCTAAATGAGATTGACTACGAGATCAGGGATGATAGCACAAACCTTTCTATGTACTATATAATGCTTTAATTTCTTGATATTATTAATCAAAGCATAAGCTTGTTTATCTATCATGGAGTATTTGAGTTTTAAGTCTTTGAATTTGGTACTCATGAACACTATGGGGTGTTCATGTTCATATAACTTCTTGGTGAGTACCATGACAATAGTATGGTTTGACATGAATGAATACAGGATAAAGTCCTTAGTGAAATTTGGACTACCAAGATTGAAGACTAAGCAATAGCTTTCTTGATATTTTTGGAATGCCACCTTAGATTTAGGTATCCATTCAATTTGGGCATATTATTTCAACATCATGTTTAGTGGTCTAATAATTTTAAAGAATCTAGAGATAAACTTATGCACAAAATTAATTTATCCAAAGAAAGATTTTAATTATTTTTTTACTATTGGGAAAATAGATTTGAGAAATGGCAATGACCCTATCTAGATCAATGTAATTTCCTTCCCTTGAGATTATGTCTTCAAGTACTTTACCTTATGTTATGTAATGTCGTATATTATTTTCTTTGTATTTAAAGAGATTTCATACCTGTGACATCTTTTGATGACCTTATAAAAATGGTTTGCATGTTTTGACCTACTTTTTTTTTAAAATAGTCAAGTTTTCCATGTATATAATGATGAACTTACCAATTAATTCATGGAAAGTAGCATCCATGCCATGTTAGAAGGTTGCACCTACATTTATCAAACCAAAGGGCATCATTTTATATGAAAAAGTTCCCCATTTAGTAGTAATGTAGTTTTCATTCTATCTTATTCTACTAAAACTTGATTATACATAGAAAATCATCTAAGAAATAAATCATCTTAAAACCATTAACAATTTGAATCACTTCATCAAGTGAGGCTAGGGGGTAGTTTTCCTTTTTAAGGCTCTATTTAGGTTGAGGAAATTGGCATAGAATTTTATTTTACTACTCTTTTTATACATTGGGACCAAGTTTGAAACCCATCTTGAATACCTAATGTGGATTAAAATTCCCATGGTTACTAATTTTTGGACTTCTCTATAGATGAGAGGTTTTAAGATTGGGCTTATTGATCTTTGTCTCCATCTAAAGAGTTTTTGTGCATCTTTAATTAGTATTGTATGTGTTATTATTCATGAGTCAAATGTTTTAAAATCATCATCATACCATGCAATCACATACATATATTTCTAAAATATAATTTTAAAACTTTCTTTCTTGGGATTAGAGTATCTAAGGCCAATATTAGCATGCTTTGGGTGTTCTACAATTCCTAAATTGACTATTATGAAGTATATTTATCTAATTTTTATTCACCTTGGTTCTGCATCATGTACATATTGGTCAAAGGATCTCTCTAAAGACACTATTCCATTTGGGATGCAATTCTCTCTAAGATATATGACATGATCATCACTTACTCTTGTGCCATCAATCAAATTTATGTTGTTTTTGTCAATGGTATGTGATTCAAAAATCCCTTGTGTTATGAATGAACTAGATTATCTATTTATCATCATTTAACACCTAAAATTTTTCCACATTATCCAATACTAAGGGACATGGGGTGATAAGTACTCAAAGATTATTTAAGTTTAGCTCCTAAAGGAAAGCTAAGTTTTCTATAGGAGATGCTAAGGAATATGTGGCTTGGTTTTTCCCTCTAGGGATGGGTATGATATTTAAGGCATAAAAGGATTCCATAAAATCCCATGTGCGGTGCTTATATTTATTTAACTATGAGACCTTACACTAGAATTTGATTCTTACCTAGTTTATTACCAACTTAGAATCACCATAGACCAAGATTTTCCTAAAATTGTGCTTAAGAATAAATTGTAATCCTAACACTAAGGCTTCATATTGTATGAGATTGTTCATACAAAAGAATTATAATATGTAAGATACCATGTATTTCTTAGTGTAAGGATCTTTCAAAATGATACCTACACCCATAACTCCCTTTGATCTTTCCCCATAAAAATATAAGGTCCAAAGTCTTTGTGAGGTGACATGTTATTCTCTGTTTGGAGCATATTTCATTTCCAAAGAGTAAATGTCAAGCTCAGATGAAACAAAGTTCATCTTATCATTCTTGGTGTTATACTTTTTAATTACATGTTCCATATTAGGCTCCCTATTGACCCTAATTTGGTTGGATACCACTCTCTAGGGTAGCAACATATAAGAACAATCAGTGGTCATGTATCTATTAACTATCTTTGACCAATCATGACTTAGTAACATGTCATAGGCATTTGGGATATTAACTACCTGAATATCTATGAATTGTTAAACTCATGATTTAGAAGTTAGCTACATGTGTAAATTCAATAATTCACCTACCACCTTAACCTCATACTTATATAGTTGAACTACAACTTGTTCGGACTTAATAGGTGACAATCCTAATTTCTTGTAAATACCTATGAACATGACATTACCTAAGGCTCTGAAATCAACCAAGCCGTTATGAATTTTTTTTCCAAAGATTCTCATAGTGAGTAAAAATAGGGAAACCTCAACTTTGTCCCTATGGATCATTGAATTCATGTGTGTGGGTTTCTATTTAATTGTGGTGGGTTGGTCAGTCAAAGCTTTTACTAACAAGTCTTTTTGTTCAAGGATATGGGCTAACTTATGTAACATGAATTTTTCCTTTGCCCTTTTCATGTCTTCCAATATGTTTTACCCATTTTTTTTAGGGACTATGAGTGTACCACCTATGAACTTTTGGACACTTCCCTTTGGATGGATCAAATTTTTATTTACATTTGGGTTTGGGAGTGTAGCACCATTTTTAGGATGGGTATAAGTAGTGAAATTAGATTGTGTCTTTCTCATTAAGGCATAATTATTGCATTATAATTGTTTAAAATCATTAATTTCATCTATGTTTACCTTTGGTTCATTCTCCTCCTTATTTAGAAGTCATATGTCTCAAACATCATAACAGTGTTTATGCTCAAGATGCACTAGCAACATTGGGTGGATTTAGAATGACCTCATTTCCCTTCATTTATTCTTGGAGGACCTCAAAGGCATTAAAAAACTTGATGCAATCTAGTTCCACATGTCTATAAATATTATGAACCATACCACAATTAGGCGAAGCTAAATTATAGATGTTGATTTTAGGATGTTTATTTTGAGCAAGTCCATGATTGGTGTTTCGATTGTTGAAAGGCCTATTATGCCATTTGAATGTGTAACACTTGTTGAAAGTTTCTACTCTAGTTTTTCCATTTTTTCTTTGGAGGTGTATAAAGTCACTGCTAAGGTTTTGAACCATGCATTAGATAGCATTGAGTTCCCACTTAGGAGTACCCTGAGGTATAATTTGAGCATTGTTATTACGGGTGGGGGACATAGCTTGAACTATATTTTGTTGAGTGGGACCCATAATTGATCTACCAAGTAATCCTACCTATTAGTTATGTGTCACATGACTGAAAGGGATCTATTTAAATACATGTGAATGCATTATCATAGGGAAAGTTTGGTTAACATGGGAGATAATTCTCAAAGAAGGAAGACTTGGGTTAATATTTGGGATGTTTAAAACTTAACACACTTGATAATTTATTTGTTTGTCAATATAGATAGCCTCCAATTAATCGTGCATAAGGTTTAGTATGTTTTGATCTCTATGTATGAAGATAGATGTCATTAGGTCCAAGGAATTTTTAAACATTTCAAGTTCCAAGTCATTATTGGGTTTGTATAAGACATCAAAGTTGTTATATATTTTCTAAATTCAAGCATTAAATTCTCTGATAGGTTCATTGGGATCTATTTTAATGCACATAAATTATTGATGGATTAAGCTAGGTTTGATAACGTGTCCCAACTAGGCAATAAATAAATTATTGAAATTTGTCTAGCTACATATGGAGTTCTCAAGGAGATTCAAAAACAAGTCATGTATGACATCTCTCAAGGTAAATATATAGAGCCTACATGTGACATCCTTATGAGTAACATTATGAAGACTTAAATAAAACTTGAAATCTTGTATATGTTCTTCAATTGTCAACCATCTATAATGAGTGAATACAGTGAGATACTTCTATGGGTTTCTCGATAGGTCATTGACAGCTCCAATACATTTATGGGAGAACCCATGATCCAATCCATTACTCTATATGGATAAGGGTTAAATTTGGTAGATGGGCTAGGGTACATCTTTGGGACTTTGGGTGTTCCCTAGTGTTTTTTTGTTAGAAGTGGAGTTTCAAAGTGGAAACTAATAGTTCAACCTCAGAATTAAATCTAGTGATTCTTCTAAATGGATATAATATGATTAATCCCAATTATTTTTATATTTAATTTATGTTATTTACTATGGATCATAAGTTATGCTTTGAGACAAGTCGTTAATTATAAAAAACCTATAATCACCTCTCTTTTTAGCACCATTTTTAATTGATGAGTGTTTTACACACCAATAGACATGGTTTTCTCCCTCTCATTTTAGGACTGATGGAAGTTGTCTAGGGCATGAGTTATAGGTATTTATGTTTATATAAATCCACATGGTGGAATAGTAGCTAGAGTGACATAAATTGTTTCAAGTTTTTTAGACGTAGGCATTTGGGTAAGAGCACTGAGAAAGTGTTTTGTAGGCAAGGGATGAAGTTTTCACAATGGGAACTATACTAAGGTGGAAAATAAGATATCAATAAATGAAAAAGGGAAGGATAAGGTAGGTTAGGGGAGAAGGGGCATCATATATATGCAAAGATAAATCATTCTAACCAATCTAGTTAGATAAAACTTATTATTGAAACCAATATCCACCCTTATTTAGTTATAACTCATATTAGAATAGATATATTTAATAATATAAGGGAAAATAACTTAGAAAAATTCTTGTGCCATCAACTTCAATTGTATTAACTCCTGATAAATAATTATTTCACATTTAATTAGAGGTTAATATTATATCGAGGTTTATACACACTAGATAGATAGACTAGCCATATGCTCAACCTAGTTATTACTAAAATAAAAAAACATGTTCACAGACTATATCTACTTAATGGAATATGTTTTTGCATAATATATAACTAAGAAAAGGAAACAAAAAAACACAGTTCATAGATCTCATGAACTCTTTGATCTTATATCATTATTGATAAAATTCCATCTAGGTGACTTATAACAAATCAAACCATATAATAGAGTAGTGTAAGAGATAGAGCCAGTGATTCAACCCTTATAGAGTATTTATAAAGTAATATATGTAGACCCAAGGACTTACTTTCTCATTTCCACTATGGAAATGTTTGTTACAACTATAATCACATCTTGGAAGGACATGATAGAGCATGGGGATAGGAGATCATGATCAAATATTCTCCACTACTAGAACCACTCAAATTTATGATGATTTGATTAGAAAATACTATGGGTACCATCACAAAATGTTAAACTCCTTTGTCACCTTGTACCTTTTTCATTTTTAGGCCTACAACATTGATGGTATGATGTCATTTTGTGTTTGTTGGTCAAGATAATATGAGGTAGCATGAATTTCATGGCTAAGGGGACTATTGTTAAGGCTCTGAGATGCCACCAAGGCTCTGATATGCCATTAAGGTTATGAGATTCCATCAAATATTTGATATGACATAGGAAAATTGTGTAAAACTTTGTAGTGCTATGAAAACTTCAATGGCTTGTGTCTAGGGAAATTCCTTCACACATGGAAACATTTTTAGTCATTATGAAAAAACACATATATGGTGCAAGGAATATTTTTAAGAATCTTAACATATGAAAGTTTTGGAAAATAACTTGACTTCTAAACCTTTTCTAAGATGAATAAATTCAAATTATTAAGCTCATATTTTACAAGTATGCAAATAAATTCTTCTTTAGGGATACATTTATGTAAATAAAAGGTGGGTCTCCATTTTGAGGGAAATGAGGGCATGTTGATGAAATTAATATTTAAAATTTAAATTTTCATTAACATTAACCATAAAAGGAGGAACATGACTATAAGCAACCATTTTTTATTTTTGAGTAGAAAAAAATGATTGTTGACTCAAATCACAAGTAGCACCACTCAATCTGACACTTCACCTAGTAGGATGTGTAGATATAGGCTTCTTAGTTGTTATAAGATATAAGCATGAAAAACATCAAGAAAGATAGGTTAATATTGAGCAAATGAAATAGGCATTAACAAGATGTAAATATGAAAATAAAGAAGCATACCCTATAAAACCTTGGTAATATGTGTGTGTTATAAGAAAGGAGTGTGCAAGAATAGCTAAAAGTGGATCTAATTCAAAATAAGTTTGAGGTGAAAAGTAAGATAGAGTTTGATTAATATATGAAAATAATCATAATATAGTCATGAAGATTGTTATGATCCAACTATGTGATGCATTACAGATTGTTTTTATCAATATTATATAGCATGCTTCATAGGTTTTGGCTGACATTTATCTATTTGTGATAGATGGTAGGTTATGATGTAGACATTATACTTTGATATCATATTTATTATTGATATTTTTTATCCATTTCTATTATATACCATTATGATGGATTTAATTATACCTCACTTATATTCTCTTTAGTTCAAAATTATTTTATTATCTGATATTTTTTTTTAATCATCCAAATGTTGTTGATGTCGTATTTAGTGGTTGTAGAGACAGGATAATAAGCTAGGTTGGAGATGGATTATATAGTTTGGGGGATAAGGAATAAAGGCAAAAATATAATTGAATTTTAATGAACCAAAACTTGTAGTAGTCTATATTTATAGTCTTATTAACTTGTCCATCATGCTTTTTATCTTGTCTCATTTGTTGATTGTTTAATTACAAGATTTTAGTATAATACTTATGTGCATCAATTTTGATTATTATTCAATCTTGATTTCATGTGTACTTATTTTAGTTTTGAACTGAGGTAATGTTATCTCTTTGTTTGGCTTATTTGGGTTGTGACTTCTAGTGTCTTGGTTGAATCTAGTTTTTATTATTATTATTATTATTATTATTATTATTATTATTATTATTATTATTATTATTATTATAGTATTCAATATTTGCTTTCCTTAGCCTGCCTCTAGACCCCCCTCTCCTATCACTCTCTCTTTCTCCCCTTCAAATCCTAGCAAAAAAGACCCTATAAAAATTAATAATATTTTATTATTGGGCAAATTGAAAATTGTCATTAATGATTTTTTTACAAATTAAAAATTGGGCATTCTCACTTGGTCATGGGACTTGAATAAAATATTATTGGGAAAAAAAATATTTGTCTATAGTCATGGATTTTTACAAAAATTAAATCTGATTTGGGGGTTATCATTGCATTTTTTTGAGATGGGGCAAAACCTGATTTTTCTCATTACTGATTTTAGCACTTGAGGAGTTGAGCTTGCCCCCAAAGTTGCCTCATTTTTTTGCCTGGGTCGATGGAGAAGAAAGAAAAGGGAGGAGGAAGGCATGGAGAGGGAGGAGAAAGGGAGAAAGGGGAGGCGTAGGAGGAGATAAAAAGAAGAGTAAAGATGCACAAAGGTAGAGAAGAAATGATAAAACCTTAGGGGAGGTTAGTAGAGTGGTTAGAGGGCATAAATTTCTTGATGAGGAGAGAGAACCTCCTGCTTGGTTGAGGCTAGATAAAGAGGCTTGGAAAGGTAGTAAGACATACAATTTTTTTAGTTTCTCCTCCATTTTGCTTACAAGGAAAACAATTGAGTTTTTGAATTTTTATTTTCTTGCAAAAGTTTGTTTAATTCCTAAACATTGGAATGAAAGTAATTAAAAAAAATTACTTGCAGGTTCATAAGGAATTTAAATGACTTCTTGATAAACCTACAAGGGTTTATGGAGAGATTATTTTGCATAAATCTTTGTTAATTTTGTCATGGCTGCTAAAGAAAATTTAATTTTCAGATTTGAGGGTTTTGAAAATTTAATAGTTCAACCCAAACCCTGCTTAAAAATTTATGGTTGAGTGTTCCTGATTTTTATTTATTTATACCCTTTTTAAATGAGGCGACTTGGGTCAGCCTAGGGCCAAATATTGACATTTTTTCTCACCCTGTATGAAATAGCATCCTAGTTTGACTCATGAGCAAAACATTTTGTCATTTTATTTATCCATTTTCAAATTTTAACTAATGCCAAGATTTTTGGGTTTGCAAGTCAAATTTTTAAGCTATTATGTTGGCAAAAAAATTTGCATAAACTTTATGAGTTTTGATAAATAATTTAAGTTGATGTTTGGGTTTTGGAAACCATTCTTAGTTAAAAATATGGTCTTTCCTTTAGTTGTAATTGTGGATTTAAATTGCTATTCAGATTTTGTCAATTTTTGGGATTTAAACTTTTATAGATTTTTGTTGAATAAAATTATGTTGGGTATGAAAGATTTTAGAATCAGGCTTTGGTTAAATATGTTTTTTTATGAAAATATAATTTAATTGATTCATTATTAGACTGAGGGTTAAAATTTATTTATTCATAACCAACTAAATTAAATATAATCAATCATAGAAAACCTGCCACTTTTGTAGGTGATTAAATTACCATATCAACTGGTAATGAATAGATGCAATACAATCTCAGCAATTAATTTCTCTTTTTTTTACTATTCTTATTGGAACAAGATTCTATTTCTTTTTATTATTCTGGTTCACTTAGAATAAGTGATGAGGTCACTTCATTTAATAATTCAACTTCTAAAACCCTTCAAATGAAAACTAGGCTACTATGGTTATTATAAATGACTGTGTTGAAGTTTCAATGTGAGATTTTTTATTGTTATACTAATGTAAATTAATTGGTTCATTCCTTTTATGTCTCACCTACATTCCTAAAGTCTTGAAACTCAGACTCTACCTCCTAACTGATGGTTGGGGGTGGTAAGAGCCACCAATTGGGGGGCTCATATGATGGGTCGAGATGAGATGGCTTACAAAAGAAAGATAAATGTTTTTAATCAGTCGATTAATGTTATATATTATGATTTTAATGAATTATTGATGCAATATGCTTGTAAATAACTTGCCTATAAATGCTAGTTGGATTTAATACTACTATTATAAGTTGTAGCTTATGTAATAAATTCCAATATTTTACTTTACAATTGTATAGCTTCAATATTCTTACACATTTTATTTACCACAATATCACTTTAATCTAAAAGCTTATTATATGAATTAGTGGCAATAAATTTAATTTTCAATTATATTTCTTAAGTATGCTTACATGTTTTATTTATTTGATTACATTTTAGTTGGAAGTTTTATTTCAGCAATTAAATTATTTTTAAAAAGATTTATTTTTTAGCTGTAGGTTACTAGATTAGTTTCAATAAATTTTATGTACTCTCATATGTTCAATATTCTATTTGATATTAGATTAAAATTTAAACTTTAGTTGTAGCATTACACTTTATGTCATTGGATTAAGTTACAAAAAATTATGATTTATTCACTATAAGAAATGTTGAGCCTAGTTGAGTTTAATATTTATTTCAGTTTGTATTGGATCTCAGGGTGATTCAAATAAGTATATCTTCCTTATGCTACAGTTAGAAATATGTAATTTACTAGAAATATTATTGTTTAGTCATTACTTAGCATTATGCTATGGTACAATAGATGTTATAACTTCATTCACTTGGTTTCAATTAAATTGATTCAACTTACTTGTTGATTATAAATAACTACCTACATGTGCATTTACTTCAAAAGCTAATATAGCATCGAATTATAACTTCCAATGATTATTATAATTCTTATAAAATTTATTTTGCCATTATATTTGGCATGCATATTTCTTCATTTACATAAAAGATATCAACTTGAAACATCTATATTGCCTAAATCAATAAGATGACGAAGAAAGTATTGTTTTCAAGATATGTTTTAATTTCATATCTATACTTCAAATTTTTGAAAAAAGGCCAAATTAAATTAATATCAAGATTTAATGGGACAAGTTGTATTTCAATTCAGCAAAGGAACTTGTTTGAATTTTCTCTTAGCTATTAACAAACTTAAAATAAGATAGTTACAAACAATGTTGATCTTCTTTTTCCATAATGACATGAGTGTGACATCACTCTTTTAATGATAAAAATAGCTATTTATTGGTTAATGATAAAATTAGATATTTATTGGATGCAGAATGCCATCAAAAACTTCATTCGTATAGACATAATTTTATTATTAATTGTTTCTCCAATTCTAAATTCATACTTTTCATTACACAATAAATGCATACTCATATTTGAGTATAAACATGCATAGTGTGATACAATGACAAGCAATTATTTTCACTACATACACATTTTAGCAAGTTAATACATGCTTAAGTTACTTTAAATAGACCTAATAGTATTTTTTTTATGACGTGACCATAGTTGTTAAAGTACAAAATAATGTTAGTATTCTTAAAGAAGTATGTGTCATGGATTTATTTTTATTGAAGTGGCTTCAATTGATAATCTCACAATCATAACCAAGTGACATGTAAATAATACTAGAGAAACATGATTCTCTAGAAGACTTATTGCAGGATGGTCTAGTGAGATTATTATCCACTATGAAGTAAGAATACCCTATTTGATCACAAACAACAATGTTTGGATGAAAACTATAAATTGAGTAGTTTAAATTTCTAAAGTGAAGGAATGAGGCACGATGACCTAGTAACTATAATATCATGGTACAATGATTTAAAATCGAAGGTAGTACCATTTAGATCCTTCACATGTATCAAGTATTTGAATTGCATAAGCATAGTGTGAATGCTAAAATCTATCCAGACCAGAACTATTATTTGAACTTGTTAGATACCTATTTGAATAATATTGATAAACTAAGTGATTAACTTAGCCATCCCAAGCTTGAATAATATAAAGTTAACTACCCTATCCTATATCAAGTTTCATATATGTCAAACACTTAGGTAGGATAAAGACACATAGGTGCTCCTATTGGGAAGGTGTCTACTACCATGCAGTCTTAGACATATCAATATGGATCACATATCAATACACCCTAAATTATATGAGGATGTCAATAGGGAAATAATCTTCCCCATAAAATCTTCTATGGGTAATTACCCTTGCTACGGTTTTCATATGCAAAAAACATGGTAATAGGTTATGCAAAAATAAGTTTTTAAATTATTAAAAAAAATATGCTATGAACTCTAAAAGAAGGGATGCTCAAATTTTTTGGGGTCATTTCACCTAGTATTAGAGCCTATGCTCTAGATATTTTCAATAAAAAAATTAATCTTTCACCTTTGTAAAGTAAGATACGCATTGGTTGCCTTGAAATTGAACCGTGTTGTATACACTTACCATTGGATTTTGCCAAATTACAACTCTAGGAATTTTTGTGATAAGAATTTTTGCTAGCATGGGATTAATTATATGTTTCATGTGAAAGGGGCTAAGATATGATTTTATAAAGGCACATATCCTCTTGATCTAAATAAGAGGATGTCTTGTTCTATAAAATAGAGGTGTTATAAATGCTTACATTCCTCTAAAATTAATGTAGGTGTGAGAATCTATAATTTTTTATAACAACACTATGATGCCTAACCATAGCCTTAGATGGGTTAGCCCTTCTCCAAATCAAGTTGTGTTATGGCAAGCACCACTTTTGACTATTGACTTGTATGGGTGAGTCAGTGGGAGGCTAGTGATAATCACTTCACCCTTGGAAATAAGGAAATGATGTTCAGTTTTTGTTACTAACTTGTATGGGCAAGTCAACAATTGTTTCTTATAACATTGTGACCTTGGGAAGACCAAGGGTTGACCTAAGCCTAGAAGGCCAGATTGGGTACAAGAAACTAATTTTATTGGGAAAACTATAAAATCTTGGTATCTCCACTTGTAAATGAGTACCTTAATCCACCAAATCTATGAAGTAGAAATAGTTGTTGATAGACCTTGCATCTTATTGGATAAAGAGTGTCGTGATTTTTTATGTAAAAATTGAATCAAGAATGATTCCCTTAAGCTGAACTAAAGTGTAATATAGGTAAATCTTTGGGCCTTTGTCAAAGTTGAATGAATCAACATGTTATTCTAAAATTTTGAAGGGCTAGAAGCCAATGAGTATGTGGAACCCTTATTTTTCACCTTGTTCCTTGGCTAAGTCTACCCTTTCTCAAAGCTACGTTATGAAAACCAAGCTTAGCTAGTCAACTATTGGCCTATATAGGCAAGTCAATTAGAGAAATAATGTTAGGATCTTATTGATTGGTTCATGGGAGGTCTAAGGGTGTGAAACAAGACTAGAGGGCCTAGTTGGGTGAATAGGTTGGACTTTGTTGGGCAAGTCTAAGAGCTTAGGGATCTTTCTTATAAAAGAGAATGTTATATATTATGATGAGTTTCATTAACTATAAAAATATTTAAGAAAATGTTGAAACTTGTTGTTTCTAGAATTGCCAATACCTAGCATGGTAGAGTCTTGGTAATGTCCTAGCAAGTTATGTTGAGGCATGATTGAGATGGTCATTATTTTACAACAACACACATAAAGTTGTTGGTAGATTTATAGGTTATCAAGGACTACTATTTTAGTATTTTCACACTTATTTTACTTAATAACTAGTTCTGGGAGCCATGTTAGACTGTGCATAATATTACTTATCACTATGACAGGTTTGATGTCATGTTTTGCAAAGAGGAAGTTGTCATGATTGATGTTTTCAACTTGATTTAATCATTTTGATATTGATCGATTCTGATTTTTAAATGATTAAAATTCATATTGAATGGAACATAAAAAATATATTGTGAATTTGGATGAAAAATGTGACTTGGTAAAAAGCTCATATACAAGAATTTAGAGTTGGTATAACACTCATATGGCATGGAAGAATGAATTATATTTGTAAGTATAAGGTACTCCTTTTGGGGTAATCTATCCTTATTACATATTATTTTGATAAATCATATTAAGAGATCATTTGATTGCTCATGGTTGGGATTAATGCATATATTCGAACATGGTGCATAATTTAATTGAGACAATAGTGGTATCTTGTTTCTATGATTAACCTATCTAATTAAATCTTTAAGGATAGTATGTAATATGAAAATAATTAGATCAATTAATATTTCATCGACTTGTGTGAAACTATGACTAAAATGTGATAAAATTTTACAAAATAGTACTTTTATTATGTGTACATGTGCTTGGTGGGTTGTATATGACATTATTTGATTAGTAGGAAATCATGCAAAGATTTGAATTAAGATGTAGCTACCTAATGCATTACTTGAACCTACATGATGGCCTTAATGAAAAGACAACAAGGTTATACCTACTAAAAATGTAGGTATATATTGACTTGTAAGTACAAGTATATTATACGTATGCAACATGTTCATCACTTATAGATATTTTTCTATAATGAAAATTCTTATTTATTTAAAAATATGATATGAAGTTTATACTAATACTATGCTCGTAAAAAAAATTGGTAAACCCTGTTTCAAAGACTTGTGTTGTACACATACAAGGTATATTCACCCTTTCTATTTCTTATGGGTTGAGTAATTTTAATATCCTTGCACATGTAGATGGCTAGGGATGAAAAGATTAATCCTAACCTATGCATTTGCATGAAGGGAATCATATCCTATATGTGAATGGTTTGATGTGCATCTACAAGACTAAATTTACACTTTAAATTATCTAATTCTATCCTTTCTCTTGTTAGAGTACATACCTTGAATGGATAATTATAAACTTGAAATTATTGAATAATTCTATCATTATCAACGTATAGTGCAACTAGTTGAATTATTATGCACCACCCTAAATGCTAGTATAACTACATGTGTTTCAAAAGTATGAAAGTTATTAAATTATTGTGTGGCACTACCAGGTGCATAACTGCTTATCAAAAATGAATGAGCTTACTGAGTAAGTCTAACATACCCACATAAGTTATATTAATTGAAAACATGTCTATTTTGACTTTGGTTGGAAGCACAATGAGTATTTTCCTATTTTGTGTTTTACCCTATGGTGGTTAATAGAAAGACCTGATCATGTAATATGTAAATCCTAGGTACCCACTTAACTCCTTAAAAGAGAAATAAAATTTAGGTAAATTACCTCCATTGGCAGATAAAAATATGGTAGGATTGGGATCCATAGACCATCATTCGAGCTCACAAGTAATGGAAAATATATTGTAAGCCTTAGGGTCGCATGTGATACCTACAATTGCTTATTCAATGTTCAGTGTGGTAAATGTAGGATGATGCACTAACCCATGAATGGTTGATGTTGAATGAAGAGTAACCGTAAGTGTATGGATTACTTTCTTTTGATGACATTCTATGATGAATGTCATTAAGATTATTCACAAAACATAATGCTTATAATGAAAGATTCCACTTTTAACCTATAAATTTGGTTACAATCTGATTAGATTGGACTATTTCAACTAATGATCCTAAAGGTTCAAGTTTATGTATGATGACTCAAAAGATAATATTGACCCTAAAATGGTCTCATCCTCAAACTATTGACCTAATTTATATTTAAAACTACTAGCCTAATTAAATAATAAAAACATAAATCTAGTGAACATTATTAATATTACATGAGTGAATAGTTGTAATCCATGCTTGAAGGTGTCGATAGCACTCTTGTTTGCCAAGAGGGTTATAGTAAATCTAAGTTGCATGCCTATATTGGGACACTATATTCTTTGTATGTTTCAAACTGCATGTCCATGCGGGTACCTGGGAATGGCTAATTTTTAAGAATATTGTGTTAAAATTATCAAATTTTCCAATACATTCTAGTTAGGTAAGGGAAAGATTAACCAGTAAACCTAATGAAAAAGAGTTTGAATTAATTCTCATTATAAAAAATGACCTTAAGAGTCATAAAAATATAAATATTTTACCAAGTCTAAATAGTTACAGAACTTTGTGCTAAAAAAGGGTACATATATCATTCTATTTTGCTCATTTTGTTGTTAAAAAAGAACACTCAAGCTGAAAGAACATTCTTATTGGCCTAGCATGAAGCTTGGTGTTACTAATTTTGTTTTTAGGAATGTGAAATGTTAGTAAGACCAAGCTGAACACTTTCCTTATGGATAGTTGTTATACCCTCATGCCATGCCAATAGGTAAATAGGTAATAATCTCCTTTGTTTTTATTATGGGCTATGTAAGTATGTAGCAGGTAAAATAATATTTTAGAATAATTTTTAAAGTTTACCAAGTTGTTATTTCATTATAAATACTTAATTATTTGTGTTCCTATGTTATGGAATGTATTATGAAAATGGTGCTAATTGGGAAGATGTACATCTTTTTAGGTAGCATTACTCTTCGTTGTTTTACTATTCACTAGAATGGATCCTCTTTAAGAGGGGGAGAATGTTATGACCCAACTATGTGATGCATTACATATTACTATTCTGGATATTATATAGCATGCTATATAAGTTTTGGCTGACATTTAGTTTTTTATGATAGATGAAGGGTTATGAGATAGACATTATACTCTGATATCATATTTATTTTTGATATTTATGATCCATTTCTATTATATACCATTATGATGGATTTAATTATATCTCGCTTATATTTTGTTTAATTTAGAATTATTTTGTTATCTGATATTTATTTTTTATCATGCAAATGCTCTTGATGTTGATTTAGTGGTTGAAGGGACAGGATAATGAGCTAGGTTAAAGATGGGTTCCAGTGGTTAGGGGATAAGGAATAAAGGCAACCGACACAAGTAAAATAAAAGGGAGTTTTAATGAACCAAAACATGCAATAGTCCATCTTTATAGTCTTCTTAACTTGTTTGTCATACTTTTTTATTTGTCCTGCTTATCAATTATTTTATTATGAGATTTGTTAATTATACTTGTGTGTTAATTTTGATTATTATTTGATCTTGATTTCATGTGTACTTATTTCACTTTTGAACTGAGGCATTGTTATTTCCTTGCTTGGCTTATTTGGGTTGTGACCTCTAGTGTCTTGGTTGAATCTTGTTTTATTATTATTTTTTTATTAATCATTATTATCATTATTTTTATTAATAATTATTGTCATTATTATTTTATTAAATATTTTTTTTCCTTAGTCCACCTCTAGAACCCCCTCTCCCGTCACTCTTTCTCTCCCCTTCAACTCCTAGTAAAAAGGACCCTATCAAAATTATTTATAATTTATTATTGGGCAAATTGAAAATTATCATTAATAATTTTTTTTACAAATTAAAAATTGCTCATTCTCACTTATCCATGGAAATTGAATAAAATATTATTGGTAAAATACATATTTTGTTATATCCATAGATTTTGACCAAAATGAAATCTGATTTGGGGGTTATCATTGCATTTTTTTGAGATAGGTCAAAATATAATTTTTCTCATTAATGATTTTGGTGCTTGAAGATCTAAGCTCACCCCCCAAGCTGCCTCATTTTTTTTCCCAGCTCAATAGAGAAGAAGGAAAGGGGAGGAGGGAGGTGTGGTGAGGGAGGAGAAAGGGAGAAGGAGGAATAGGAGGAGAGAGAAAGAAGGGGAAAAAGGCATAGAGCTGGAGGGGATAATATAAAACCCTAAGAGAGATTGGTAGAGTGGTTAGAGGGCAAAAATTCTTAATGAGGAGGGAGAACCTCCTACTTGGCTAAGGCTAGATAAGGAGGCTTGGAAAGGTAGCAAGACACATTTTTTTTAGTTTCTCCTCTATTTTTCTTATAAGAAAAACAAGTTTTTAGATTTTTATTTTCTTGCTGAAGTTTGTTTATTTCCTAAACATTAGAAGGTAAGTAATTAAAAAAAAATTACTTGCAAGTTCATAAAAAACTCAAATGACTTCTTGATAAATTTGTAAGGGTTTATGGAGAGATTATTTTGAATAAATATGTATTAATCTTACCATGTTTGCTAATGAAAATTTAATTTTTAGATTTGAGTGTTTTTAAATTTTAATAATTTAGCCCAAACCCAGCTTAAAAATTTATGGCTAAGTGTTCTTGGTTTTTATTTATTTTTACCTTGTTGAAATGAGGTGACCTAGGTCAACTCAGGGCCAAACATTTTTTATCACCCTACTGTAAATGGAATCTTAGCTTGACTCTCGAGCAAAAAAATTTGTCATTTTATTTAGCCATTTTCAAATTTTAACTATTGCCCAGATTTTTGGGTTTGCAAGTCAAAATTTTAAATTATTATGTTGATAGATTTTTTTTGCATAAACTATGTAATTTTTCATAAATAATTTTTGTTGATGTTTGGGGTTTTGAAAACCATTCTTAGCTTTAAAATGGTCTTTCTTTTAGTTGTTTTTGTGAATTTAAACTAATGTTCAGATTTTATCAATTTTTGGGAAGCTTATGTTGGTAAAATTTGTGCAATTTTCTTATGGATTTTTGTTGAATAAAATTCTATTAGATATGAGAGCTTTTAGAATTTGACTTTAGCTAAATATATTATTTTTATGGAAAAATAATTTAATTGATTCATTATTATATTTAGGGTTAAAATTTATTTATTCATAATTTTTTGAATTAAAATCAATCAACCATGGAAACCCTGTTATTATTGTAGGTGATTAGATTACCATATCATTTGATAATAAATAGATGCAATAAAACCTCAGCAATTGATTTCTCTTTTATGACTATTCTTATTGGAACAAGGTTCTATTTCTTTTTAGTATTTTGGTTCACTTAGAATAAGTGATGAAGGTGTATGAGGTCACTTAATTTAATAAGTCAACTTTTAGAACCCTTTCAAATGAAAACCAAGATACTAAGGTTATTATAAATGACGGTGTTGAAGTTTCAATGTGAGAATTTTTATTGTCATATTGCTGAAAATTAATTAGTTCATTCCCTTTATGTCGCACCTATATTCCCGAAGTCTCAAAACCCAAACTTTACCTCTCAACTGATGGTTGGGAGTGGTAAGGGCCACCAATTGGGAGGCTCATAAATGGGTCGATATGAGATAGCTTACAAAAGAAAGATAAATGTCTGTAATCAGCGAGTTATTGTTGTATATTATGATTTTATTGCATTGTGGATGCAATATGATTGTAAATAACTTGTATAGAAATTCTAGTTGGAGTTAATACTACTGTTATAATTTGTAACTTATGTAATAAATTTCAATACTTTTACTTTATAATTGCATGGCTACAATATTCTTACAGATTTTATTTACCATAATATCACTTTTAGATGAAGGATTATTTTATGAATTAGTGGAACTACATTTAATTTTTATTTATATTTCTTAAGTAATCTTACATGTTTTATTTACTTGATTAAATTTTAGTTGGAAGTTTTATTTCACCTACTAAATTATTTTCAAAAAGTTTTATTTTTAGTTGTAGGTTACTAATTTAGTTTGAATAAGTTTTATGTACTCTCATGTGTTCAGTGTTCTATTTGATATTAGATTGGAAGTTGAAATTTAGTTATAGCATTACATTTTATTTTATCTGATTAAGTTACAAAAATTTATGATTTATTCACTATGGGAAATGTTGAATCTAGTTGAGTTTATGGCTAAGTTTAATATTTATTTTAGCTTGCATTGGCTCTTAGGGTGATTCAAATAAGCATATATTTCTTATGTTATAATTAGAAATTTGTACTTCACTAAAAATTATTCTTCCTTAGTCATTACTTATCATTATGCTATGGTACAATGGATTTTATAATTTCATTCACCTAATTCCAATTAAATTTATTCAACTTGTTAATTATAAATAACCAAATACATGTGCATTTACTTCAAAAGCTAATATAGCATCAAGTTCTAACTTTCAATGATTATTATAATTTCTGTACAATTTATTTTTCTATCATACTTGGCATGCATATTTATTCATTTACATAAAAGATATCAACTTGAAACATCTTTATTGCGTAAATCAATGAGATGAGGAAGAAAGTATTGTTTTCAAGATATATTTTAATTTAAGCGCTATACTTAAACTTTTTGAACAAAGTCAAAATTAAATTAATAATAGTATCGAATGGGACAAGTCATGTTTTAATTTCACCAAAGGAACTTATTTAAATTTTTTCTTAGTTATTATCACACTTGAAACAAGATAGTTACAAATAATGTTGATCTTCTTTTGTCATATTGCCCTGAGTGTGACATCACTCTTTTAATGGTAAAAGTATCTATTTATTAGCTATAGGATGCCATGAAAAACCTCATCCATATAGACATAAGGTTATTCCAATTCTAAATTCATACTTTTATTTACACAACAAATGCATACTCAAATTTGAGTATAAACATGCATAGTGTGATATAGTGACAAGGAAATATTTTCACTACATACACATTTTAGATAGTTAATACATGCTTGAGTTGCTTTAAATAGACCTAATAGTATTTTATTTTTGACATGACCATGGTTTTTAAAGTAAAAATTAATGCTAGCATTCCTAAATAAGTTTATGTGTCATGAATTTATTTTTATTGAAGTGGCTTAAATTGATAATCTCACAATCATGACCTAGTGACATGTAAACAATACTAGAGAAACATGATTATCTAGAAGACTAATTATGGGATGGTCTAATGAGAGTATTATGCCACTATGAATTAAGAATATCCTATTTACTCACAAATAATGATGTTTAGATAAAAACTATAAATTGAGTAGTTTAAATATTTAAAGTGAAGGAATGAAGTATTATTGAGGTGTTGTCAATGGTGTCCCTAAGGTGGTCAAGAGTGTCCATGAGTTGATATGTATGCATGGTTATCAATGACAAAGTATGCCTTAGTGATTATGCATGAACCTTGCAGCGTTTACTTGGTTAGGCAAGATGATAGATGTTGGTGATGTGTTGACCATATTTGAGAGGTCATATAAGGGGCCAAGAGTACTTGGTGTACTTATGGAAGTGAAATAAATCCATTGGAATAGTCTTGTGAAGGTCTAGGTTATCCTAGTCATCTTGGTAGAATTTTTTGAGTAAGTAGATTGATGACATCATCATTCACATGTGTGAAGGTGTCAAAATAAAGTGGTCATATGGGTTTATTCAGATTTGTGCCTAGATCATGTGTTTCAAATTTTAGGTCTTGACATGATTTCTATAAAAATTTATGGAAGTGCAAAGTTTCTCTCTCAAGTAGATTTCATCATTTTCCATAGTCAAATTTGCAATAAAAAGTGACTGTTAGAATTTAAATATCAGAATTTACAAAGGAAAACTAATATGGAATGTTTTGTTTATAAATTTTGATGATGGATGAATTTGATGGTGAATTAAAAATAAAAGTGTTATAAAACTTCAAGGGAAATCCAAGAAAAATGATTTGGAGGTTTGATTTGTCATACAATTACATTTATTGTGGTTCAAAGTCGATTGAGGGTTTGACTTTCTTCTGCAAGTGACCCAAGAAGGATGTTTGAGTTTTTCTTAGTAGTGTTTAGATGTTTCATGGTGAATTAAATATTATAGAGTGTTTTTTACTGCCTAAATATTATCAGTATAGATTTTGGAGGTTTGACCAATCCATTTTTAGTATGAACCATTACTTACAAGTTGACTTTTGGTTCGTTCATGGTGTTTTCATGCACAAGGCAATTGATTGAAATTTTTTGCATATGCATAGGAGTTTAGTGATGAATGTAATCACTTGAGGGTGTCTTAGGGGTCATGTCATGTGGACCTATGTGCTTTGAAGTGGTCTTGTGTTCCTAGTTTTGCTCGATGAAGTGTTAAAAGGATGAATAGGTCTCTATGGACTTATAAAGGCTTCTTAGAACTAATTGAAAGGTGTTGGTTCTTAAAGGTGATCTATCAAAGATTTGTTCAATCTATGTAGGTGGTGTTTATCTTATTGTAAGTGTGATAGAAGCCTTAAGGGTTAAGGCAAGTCCTATGGTCAACCAAGAAGGTGATGATCATGAAGGCTCTATAAAGATCCTAAACAAAGATGAAGGTTTCTAGAGTTGACATGTGAAGAAAAGAGAAGTGTGAGTGTGCTTAATGGATGGATTTAAGAGAATATTAGTATGAGGAATATGTGCATGACTTAGAGGTCATATTTATGATGTTTTAATAGTCTTCTTGTAGGGTTGAAGAATGAATATGAGTGAAGAGGTGTAGAGTGATCCAAAAGGTTGTTTAGATACATTGATTGTATGTGAAGGCTTGAGATAGTGTGAAGGGTTGAAGAGAGTTATTATTCACTATTTATCTATCAGATTGGAAGACAATCAAATTTTTAGAGGTATTGATATCAGAGGTTTTGTGTGGATGCTCAACATTTAAGGGCAAGTGGGTGCTTGTCCATGCCTATGGGTTGGTGCTCCTTATGAAATGGGTGCTTCACTAAAGTCTCTTATTTGTGATATCTTATAGGACTATAGTCCATGTTTTTTTAGGTTTGAGAGTCATTTTTATCCCCCATGCCCATATTATTTATATGTTATGTACCTTGATCTTGCATAGTTTCCTTTGTTCATTACAATAACTAGTTTATATGCTTCATAAATGCTTATATTGATTGTTTAAGATTTTGAAGCTTTAGAATTGGACTTACATCATCAATTCACCTGCCCTCTCAATGATTGTACCTCTAATAATTGGTATCAGAGCCACACCTTATTTACAAGTTTAATCACTTGAAGGTGATCAAAGGTACAATGGGTAGTCATCAAATGCAAGGTGGTTTCTCTAATAAGAAATCATCACTATTAAATGGTTCCAACTATGATTTTTAGAGTGCAAGAATGAAGACCTATATCATGTCTCTAGGTTTTGACATTTGGTAATCTATTGTGGATGGGTATTCTACACCCCTACTCCTACAACTAGTGAAGCTAAAAATAGATTGAGTGAGAATAATTTTAATTATATGAATTCTATCATTTGTGGCCTATCAAAGGCTAAGTTCACCAAGGTAATCCATTGAAAATCTGCCAAGTAAATTTAGTAAAAATTATAAATCATATATGAAGGGGATTTAAATATTAAATTGGCTAAATTTTAGACTTTTTAAAGTCAATTTGAGGGTCTCAAAATGAAGGAAGAAGATACTATGGCATCCTATCTTCTAAGGGTTGATGAGGTGGTGAACATGATCAGAGGTCTTGGAGAGGATATTGAAGAAACTAATGTAGTATAAAAGGTATTAAGGTCTCTCACTCTCAAGTTTGACTCAAAAATTTATGTTGTATAAGAAAGTCATGATCTCACCAAGATGAATATGGATGAATTTCATGGCATCCTTACTACTTATGAGATGAGAGTCAATGAGGATAAACCACCAAAGAAGGAAGCAACATTCAACGTGATCAAGGAGACAAAAGTCAAGAAGAGCAAGTTAAGTCTTAAGATTTTAATCTTAATGAAGATCAACTTGAAGCCATGATTACCAAAAAATTGAATGTAGGATCAGGTAAATATGAAGGAAAGCTTCCTTTTAAATGTTTTGCATGTTGTAAAATTGGTCATTTTATAGTTAAGTGCCTAGATAGAAGCAAACATGAACACAAGGAAGCTCATAAGGAATCTCATGAGGATGAGCACAAGAAATTTGAGGGTCTTAAAAAGTAAAAAAAATTATTCAACAAGAGAAATATAAAGAAGGAATCATCCAAAAAAAGTAAGGGTCTTTACCATGAATAAGATGGTAACTCATCTACTGAAGAAGAAGGAAACACATCTGACAGTGATGATTCATATCATGATGATAAAAATGAGACATTGTTCATGGTTCTTGATGATGATGAAGGTGAATGTTCTTTAAGTAGAAATTTCATTGGTGGAGATAGCTCAGAGGAAGAAGATGAGAAAGTCACTCTTGAAGACAAATATCTGAATACCTTAGAAGAGTTAAAGTTTTCACAAGACAATAATAGAAAGCAAATATCCTTGATCAAGACCTATAAGGAAAAAATTGGCTTCTTTGAAGAAATTTTGAGTAATGAAGTCAAAAAGCATGATGAGATCACTCAACATCTTGAAACGCAAGTTTGTACCCTTGCTAAAGAGGTAAAGAGTAAGGATGAAGAATGTGCTAAATATAAATTAGAAATGGAGTCCTTATAGGTGAAACTAGATAAATCTATGAGAAAGATTGAAACATATAAAAAATTTGAGAAAAGTATAATTGATCTTAATGACCTATTGAGTACTCAAAAGGTCTTAAATGACAAGTCAGGCCTAGGTTTCTATGAAGATGTTCAAAAGGATAAGAAGATTGAAGAGAAAGTGGTGATAGATTAGAAGACTGATTTGAATAAGAAGGACCAATTTAAAAGATATAAAAGTTAAATCAAATCAATCAACTTAATGCAATAAGGTATAATAACTCCTTTAATGGCTATTGTTATTCTTGTCATCAGTTTGGTCATAGGATCATTGATTGTAAAATAAAAGTTCTTAATAAGATATTTTAATGGAATTATGAGTAAGATAATGACAAGAATGTCATCACTCAAGATAGTCAATTGGTTCACTAGGAAAGCATGACATCTTGTGCTACAAGTGTCAAGGGATTGGCCATATTACAAGGTCTTGCAATGCCTACATCAAAAAATCAAATGATCAGATGTATGAATGGGATAATGGAACTTTAAGGAGTCATCATATGGCCCATACAAAAGGTATGTAAAATCATAGAAACTTCATTTATTTAAATTATCAAGAGAGGGGTCACATACCAAGGTTTTGTAGGAGTGGTTAGAATTCTACTTCAAAGAATGTCAATCCTAACATGAAAAAGAATCATAATGAATGGAGACCCAAGGAGGTGAATGAAAAATAGGTTCAAAATGGATTGTTTATCATGATATAAAAATGTATAATTTCATGTGCCAAATAGAAAGTATTATCTACCCAAGTGAACAAGAAGATCAAGCAAGATTCTAAGTCAAAAGGAAAGAATGAAGTTAAGAATCCATTCAAAGTCAATTTAATGATGAGGTAGGACTGTAAGTCAAATAAGAGCATGGAAATGTGGGAGTCTCTAGAGTTTTTGGACCTTTAATCTCTCTATTACATGTGGATGTCTCTACATTTACTTCTTAAGAGACATATTTCATATATAAAATCAAGCGTGTGTGCTCTAGGTGATGCACAAAAGGCTATAATCAGTACAGAACCTTGTAGAATTATTGGTTGGTCTTTAAGACCAATTCCATTGTGATATAAGAATAGATGATATTATGTTTCCAAGCCTTGTGTTGATCTTATAAGGTCATTGGTTAAGGGGGAGAAACAAGTTCATGATCTTGCTTCATAGGTTTGTAATGAAAAGCTTCAAGAATTTTGTTCAGGGACATTGGTCCTAAAGGTAAATTTTAGTCAATCTTTGAAGCTTGTTTTAGTAGGTAAAATCATGAATAATTAAGGTAAGGTTGTTTTGGAGTGTGGAGAGGAATTTTCCAAGTGTATTCCATGGGTTTAGATGTGCTCAGTTGGTCAAAAGAGTCATGATCATTTATTCAAATTGACCATTTTGCTCAGTGTTCACTACTTAGTGAGAGCTCATCTTGAAAAATTGGTGTATTTGAGGTCTATAAGACCAACCAAGGGTGGAGGATAGTTGGATTTGATGTTTCTATGTGAAATAGGTTCTATGAAGATATAATAAGACTTCCATGATTCTTTAAAGGTGTTTTTGGCACAATAATAGGGGTATACATAAGGTTTGTATACACAGTATGACTTATTTCAAGTGTCAAATCAAGAATTGTGAACGGTCAAGATGACCTTGAGGCATAGAAAGGTGTTTTGACATAATTTAGGTGTGCTCTATTTGATTTCAAGATTTGAAGGTCTTTTTAAGGCAAGTTGAATAATTTTGAAGGCTCTTGGGTATGACAGTCCTTGCTTAAGGGCTAACAAGACAAAAACCATTTCATGGTTATATGGGTTCCCCAAGGATTAAAAACTCAAAAATTGGTATATAAGTTTGTATTGGTGACCTTTAGGTGTAAGAGAATTTTTATGAGCTAGCATTTAACTAAAGGTGGTAAATTGACCTTATTTATTTTTGATGCCCTAGGTTTTTCACCATATGGGTTAGTGACCTTCCCAAATGAGTTGAGGTCTGAGGTTGCTTAATATATTAAAATGGATAAATGGGTGCTCATAAAGTGATTTACAATCATTTAGAAGTGTATATTTTTTCCTATTGATAAGTTTTTGTGCAAATGGAGGGCTAATTAGCAGGGTAATTTATGAAGAAGCTATATCACAGAGGAATATTTGGATGATGATTTTTGACATAAATGAGGGGGAATATTATTTTACTCCATATATGAAATTTCAATTCATGAAAGTGTATACACATAAAGTTATGGACTTTGTAAGGTTCAAGTAGGGCTATTAGGCCTCTAGGCAAGGCTAGTGTGAAGAAGAATTATTTTTGGTCATTTTCTTCAAAATAAAAAGGTATAGTTGTCCCTAAATATGTTTCTTAATTAGATTTATTCATAATATATGTTTGAGAAAGATATTTAATGTCCACTCTTCATTATATGGGTGGCTTGTGAGAAAAACTTTGAAGGCAACTATGAAATTTTATCATGGTTGGAGATGGTGTGAAGGTGCTCAAGGGGTATCCAAGTTTAGGAGAATTAGGGTCAGTCCATCTTAGTGTTCTCAAGGTGTGATCACTCCTATTTTATTTATATTGTTCATTTCTTCTTCATAGAGCAATACATGGTCAAAGAAGAGTGTTGTTAATGAGCAGGCTTGAGGTAGTCATGGAAAGAAATGGTATGCATAATGATAGGGGGAGTTTTATATTATATCTCAAAGGATATCCCTTCTTGATGTTGGATTTGAAAATATTTATAGGTCTTTAGGATAAGCATGTAATCCCACTTTGTCATTGTGTCAAAGGGGGAGAAAGTGTTTGTAAAGGGAGAAAGAGTGTGTGCATAATTTTGTTGTTAGCTTTAAAAACATTTACAAGTGTTGAAATCAATGATAAAGGGGTATATTGTCTATGTGTTCTCAATTATGTCCATAATGTGTAAAAGAGTGTCCATGATTTGATATGTATGCATGGTTCTCAATGGCAAAGTGTGCCTTAGTGATCATGCATGGACCTTGCAATATTTGCTTGGTTAGGAAAGATGATGGATGTTGGTGATGTGTTAACCATGTTTTATGGGTCACATGAGTGTTCAACAGTGCTTGGTGTAATTATGGAAGTGAAATAAATCCATTGGAATAGTCTTGTTAAGGTATAGGTTACGCTAGTCATCTTGATAGAATTTTCTAAGTAAGCAGATTGATGACACTAGCATTCACACATGTGAAGGTGTCAGAAGAAAGTGGTCACATGGGTTTATTTAGATTTATAACTACATCATGTGTTTAAAATTTTATCTCTTAAAATGATGTTTATAAAAATTTATGGTAGTGCAAATTTTCTCTCTTAGGTAGACTTCATCATTTTCCATAGTCAAATTTGTAATAAAAAGTGACCATTGGAATTTAAATATTTGAATTACAAAAGAAAACTAGTCTAAAATATTTTTTTTTATAACTTTTGATGATGGATGAATTTGATGGTGAAATAAAAATAAAATTGGTAGATAAATTTAATTTAAATCCACAAAAAATGTTTTGGAGGTTTGACTAGTCATAAAAATGTATTTATTATGGTCCAAAGTTGACTGAGGGTTTGATTTTCTTCTGCAAGTGACCTGAGAAGGATGTTTGAGTTTTTATTGATAGTTTATGGATGTCTCATGGTGAATTATCTATTAGAGAGTGTTTTATACTCCCTTATGATCATTTATATGGATTTTGAAGGTTTAACCAATCCATTTTTAGTATGAACTATTACTTTCAAGTTGTCTTTTAGTTTGTTCATGGTGTTCTCATGCACAAGGCAATCGATTGAAAGTGTTTACATATGAATAAGAGTGTAGTGATGAATTTAATCACTTTAATGTGTCTTAAGGGTCATGTGGCATTTACCTATGTGCTTTGAAGTGGTTTTTTGTTCTTATTTTTTGCTCGATGAAGTGTTAAAAGGATGAATAGGTCTCCATGGACCTATAAGGGCTTCTTAGGCCTAACTGAAAGGTGTTGGTGTTTAAGGGTGATCTATCAAATATTTTTTAGACCTATGTATGTGGTTTTGATCATATGTTAAGTTTTATATAAGCCTTAAGGGTTAAGTCATGTTGTATGGCTGACCAAGAAGGTGATGATCATGAAGGCTCTATAAAGAGCATAAATAAAGATGAAGGTTTCTAGAGTTGACATTCAAAGAAAAGAGAAGTATGAGTGTGCTTTGTGGATGGATTGAATAATAGAGAAGTTTGAGGAATATGTGCATGACCTATAGATCATATTTTTGATGTTGTAATAGTGTTATTTTAGGGTTGAATAATTGAATATGAGTGAAGAGGTGTAGAGTGATCTAAAAGGTTGGTTTGGATGCATAGCTTGTGTGTGAAGGCTTGAGATAGTGTGAAGGGTTGAAGAGAGTTGATATTCACTATTTATCTATTAGATTAGAAGTCATTCAAATTTATAAAGGTATTTATATAAGAGGTTTTGTGTGGGTGCTCAACATCTAATGGCAAGTGGGTGTTTGTCCATGCCTAGGGGTTGGTGATCCTTATGAAGTGGGTGTTTCTCTAAAGTCTCTTGTTTGTGATCTCTTATAGGAACTTATTCCATGTGTTTGTAGGATTGAGAGTGGGTTTTATCCCCCATGAGGGTTTCCCACATAATCCATGTTTTATGTGCCTTGATCTTGCATAGTTTCCTTTGTTAATTGCAATAACTAGTTATATGCTTTATGAATGATTATATTGATTGGTTCAGATTTTGAAGCTTTGGAATTGGAATTTAATTAATTGTATCACTAATTCACCCCCTCTCTCAATTATTATACCTATAATAAGTATGATGACCCTATAACTATAATATCATGGTATAATAATCTATCATTAGGGGTTGTACCATTTAGATCCTTCACATGTATCAAGTATTTGAATTGCATAAGCAGAGTCTAAATGCTAAAATTTATGTAGACCAAAATAGTTACTTGAACTTGTTAGATACTTGTTTGAATAATATTGATAAACTAAGTGATTAACTTAGCCATCTTGAGTTAGAAGAAGGGAAAATTAACTACCATAGCCTATATCAGGTGTCACGAATGTCTAACACTTGGGTAGGATAAGGATACCTAGCTATTCCTATTAGGAATATGTTTACTACCCTTTAGTCCTAGATATATTGATATGGATCACATATCAATACACCTTTAATTATATGAGGATATCCATATGGAAATAATCTTTCCTATGGAATATTTTAGGTGTAATTATCCTAAATAAGGGTTTCATGCACATAAACATGGTATTAGGTTATGAAAAAGTAAGTTTTTATATTATAAAACATTTAATTTTCTGTAATGAACTCTAAAAAAAGGGACACTCAAAAAAAAATTGGGGTCATTTCAAAGATCTTAAAATCAAACCTTAAAATTAGGAAACTTATACTGGCATGGGGATGAGGGTTTAAGAAACCCTAGGTTTCATGTATTGATTTATAAAAAATTGGATATAAATCTAAAGGAATACATATATGAGAGTAAAATAATAGCCAAGGATTGATCCATGAAATATAAAGCATATATTTGAAAATAATATATGAAAAGATGAATATCAAAAATCAACCCCTGTGTGACCTCAAAATATATAAGTGTTAAAATAATGGAGAGGTTCACCAAATGTTTTAACTATTTTGGATAGTATGGAAATAAACCTATTGCACAATCAAGTTAAATGGTGGCTTAAAAGGAATTTGTGATGTATGAGTCCAACATAGTAAATTAGAACCCTAAGTGTTGTTAAAATATGAATAAATTGAATAAGTAAGAACTAAAACAAACAAATAAGAATGAATTGATAGAGGAAATAAAAATATAATGCATCTAGGAAGAATCTTGAGATTTTGAAGTTGGAATAATTTTCTAGAAGTGATGATGCAAACCTATGTCAAATCGAATGATATAATCAGTGCTTCAAAAGGAAACATCCATTTTACCCTAGGAAAATTCAACAAACTATCATTGCAACCAAAAAACTTTTCCTAGGCTATTTAATTTTTACTAGGCACTTTACTCATTTTTTATTTTTTTACATAGGTGTGCTATCAAGTATTGTCTAGTATTGTGTGATCACAAAGAAAAAAATTATTGGAAATTTTGTTTGATCTGTCTTATTTTCACTCCTTGACCTAACCCTTTTAAATAACAATCAAACAAGTCTATGCAAAATTATCGTACTTAAAATAACCCCAATACATTGTAGCTACATATACCACACCCTTGGAATCATAGTCAATGTAGTTCTCATGTCCATTTGAATGAAATTATGAGTTATATATTTTTCTCCCTATATTGATATGCAATAAAAACTACATAAAAATTCACCTAAACCCTCTTTTGGTACACTTTGATTATTTCATAATGGCTTAAATAAGGTTGAAGTATCAAGGTATTAACTTTGTTTCAAGCTTAGCAATAAATTTAATAAATGAAGGCCTTAATTATAAAATGGATAAAATTCAGAGGTATTAACTTTGTTTCAAGCTTAGCAATAAATTTAATAAATGAAGGCCGTAATTATAAAATGGATAAAATTCACTCAAACTTTAAACAACATTTGACACTTGGTAAAATGACATAGGATGACATTGTGTGTGTGTGTGTGTGTGTGCGCACGCGCGCGCGCATGCATGTGTGTGTGTGTGTGTGTGTGTGTGTGTGTGTGTGTGTGTGTGTGTGTGTGTGTGTGTGTGTGTGTGTGTGTGTGTGTGTGTGTGTGTGTGTGTGTGTGTGTGTGTGTGTGTGTGTGTGTGTGTGTGTGTGTGTGTGTGTGTGTGTGTGTGTGTGTGTGTGTGTTTTCTCTAGGACATGACACACTTTATGGTAAACCCTATAAAATAAAAATAATCAAAATTAAAGGTGAAATAAACCAAGATAAGGTGGAAGGAACAAAAAATACAAATAGGATGGATTTGGCAATCCATTAAATCCACATCGTGCAGAATCAATGATTTGTCTTTAGCTACTTAATTTATCCTTGGAGAGATAGATGTCTAGAATGAGGTCCAACAACTCAAACAGTAGATAAATAAGGCTCAAATGTTGAAATGGACAAATTCTGAAAATATATATAAGTATCAAAGGATATAAATAGTCTTATGTGGGGTCATCAAATTCCAAAACTATTCAACTATACATAAGGAGACCAAATGTGATAAAACTAGGAATTGACACAATGGAAAAGGATCTTGTACCAAATTTAGGTTGTTACATAATGCCTATACTTTTATGTGAATATGTAATGTGAATAAATGTGTGCCTAAAAGTAAAATAATAATAAATTGAAGCATAAATAATAACTGAAATAGGATTCCACCCATATGTGATATCATTTTTTGGATAATTTGTGAAATACCATCTCTTGAAAAATCTGACACACCTACAAATAATGGCCAATTTTAATTTTTCAATGTCATATCTTGTAGTATTAAAATATAAAATTAAAACAAAAACTTAATTAAAAATAAAGAGAATAATAACAAGTACACATGTTTGTATGTGAGCCATTTTTTTAACAAAACAATCTTCTAATGCCTATTCTAATTATAAATTTTATAGTAAATCATGACATCAATTTTCCACATTTTTATCATAGAATTAGATATATGTTGTATTGTCCATTTTTGGCACCTTAATTTATATCAACTTCACTTAATTTCACTCAATATTTTTAAAATATTTGAAAACATTTTTCTCAATTTCTTTCAATTCCATTCAATTTTGTTCAATTATTAAAAAAATAAAAATGTTTGGATATATTACCCCCCCCTTTGAGGTGAGGGGCTTCAAAACACATTATTTTTAGTTACACATATCAAAATAAATAGTTAAAATCACCATGTGTGATTAAAAATATATAGCTGAAGCTTGGTAAAATATTTTCAAAAACCACATAGACACTTGTACGTAATCATAAAAAAAAATAGTCTCCTCACTCCATAGTAAGATATGCATCCTCATGTCAATATGAGTGAGATAGGGGCCAACAATGTGTCCTAATAAATTGTGTGTGTGTGTGTGTGTGTGTGTGTGTGTGTGTGTGTGTGTGTGTGTGTGTGTGTGTGTGTGTGTGTGTGTGTGTGTGTGTGTGTGTGTGTGTGTGTGTGTGTGTGTGTGTGAGAGAGAGAGAGAGAGAGAGAGAGTGTGTGTGTGTGGGTGTGTGGGTGTGTGTGTAATCTTGAGGGAAAGTGGAAAAACAAGATAGTGACCATTAACATGCCCCCTCTATCATAATTATACCCCTAACAAGGATTCATAAATTAATAAAGTACAAATGTAATAGTAAGCCCCAATAGATGCAGAATAAAGAACATGGAAATTTAGGAACCAAGTTGAGATATTGAAATAATAATATATTTATCTAGAATAATCAAATTACATGGTTTAATATATAGCCTTAATAATAGGACAACTACATCCTAAAAAATAAGACGGTGCACAACCAATAAACCTAAAATAGAAGTCACAGGTGTAACAAAATACATAACCAAACAAAAAAACTACTATGGTGAATTAAAAACCATTTAATATATTCTAACATTCCCCCTAATTCAA